>JAUPMG010051306.1:0-13877 GCA_031762675.1 Pachysandra terminalis | reverse complement strand
AGTATTCAGCTGTAGGTAAAATGAATACCCTGTAAGAGTGATTGCATGATATGAGAGTGTCATCCAGCTGTAGCTGTAGTAAAATGGATACCAAGGTAATGGAATCGGTCGATCACCGGATTTAGGACTGTATTAGATTGCATTCATGTTGTGTGTTGTATCACTTGTATTGAGCATTTCCATATGCATTTACATTCCTTTCATTAATTTTTGAGTGTGTTCTTATATGTTTTATGAGTGATATCGATTGTTCAGTTATACCATATGATTTTGTGATGTGTATCATGATGTTGTTGTTATATTATTATGGTTATGGAACTAATGTTATTCCATGAGGATGGATGACAGAGTTGGTTCTTATATGGGCATTCAAAGCTCACTGCAACGTTTCATGCTGCAGATTGAGGTGACGTGAGAGACGGTCATGGACTTGGACTTGATATGCTGATTTAGTTATCGTTGTTTAGTTGGTGATCCGCTTTCCATGGTAGGGAGCCCGAAGGCCGCACCTCTTGATCCGTGCCACCCACCTTGGGATTCGGGCATTGGGGTTCGGGGCATGACACCTTAACATGGATACATAAAATTAAGGAACATTGCTTAGTTGTCCACACTAATGTTAATGTTTTGGACCCTCCTTGGCCCCCCCTAAAACCCACTGCCAAGGGTTAATTCCTTTGGTGGGTATCACACGCTTAGGCATTAGTTCTCACAGTTATATCATTTTACCTGAATGTGTGATACTTGAGTTATTCATGCATTTTCTAAGTGTGCATATATACTGTATTGATATATGTCTGTATGCATAAGTACATCTTATATGCTTCTTCATGCCTTGCGTATAGTTAAGACCTTGTTGTGTGATTAGTGAAGCATTGTGTGATTTTCCATGTTCTCTAACATGATATTTTTATTTTGAAAAACCTCCTCTCATGTGATCCTAGTAGAATAACATCTATTTTAGGTCATGTGTTGTATTGACATATATTTTTATTATAATTATATATCTTTTCCTATGACATCACTCTTGGATAATGTCTTGTTGTGCTCATTTGTACATCCTTATTGACATTATTCTTCTTGTTGTGTTCTACATGTCATGCATCTAGATTTACATTTTACATGTGTAGTTCATTGTTGATTGGGGTGTCTCCTTCCACCCCAATCTCCACCAAGTGTGTACCTAAAAGGGAGTTCACTTGGTTGTCATCATTCTCAGAGGCTTGTTCTTAAATAAGTGAAACTGTGTGCCTATAACTATGATGTCTTGAACTAATTATGTGTATGCTTACTTGGTTATAATACATCTTATATGCATAATTTGTTCTCCTTCTTCTAGGTTCATATGTAAAAAATAGACTATTTTGGTTGTATGATTCTTGAAGTTGGTAGTGTTTTCCATGTGCCTTCTTGATAAAATCATGTTGGAAAAACCCTCTCATATGTTCTTATAGATCTTTTTCTTCTATACAACATAAGTTTCTTTCATAATCCTAGCCTATTTTGCTATTGTATACATATGTGTGTCTAGATTATCATATGTGATATAATTGTGTATGCATGCTTTATATGAATATTGATTACATACATGTTTAGTTCTTTGTGCTTCATGTTATTATGTCATGCTTTATTAGAAAATCATTTTTGCATATTTCATGTTACCTATCATTGTTTTCCTTGATCCTATTATAATATCATTTAGAAAAACCTCGCATGATTGCTTCATTAAAAGAAAAATCTTTTCATGCATAATTTGTGCTTTCATTCTTGGTCTTTTGACTTGTGGTGATAGTGACCGAATTATGTTGATGCATTATGTATATAGACTCATTTGTATTCATATAAGAATATATTTTGCTACGTTGTCTATACATCGGGATATGAATGTCATGCTAGTGTGTTTTCAACTTTTGAACTATTGTATACTTTGTATAGGCATATCATTTATACCAGTTCGAGCATGTGCGATATTTTCGTATTTTAGTATAAGATGATCATGAATTTTCACACTGGAAGCACACACTTTTGCATGTCACTATTCATATTTCCTCTACTGAGATTTAGACTCATGTGCTTACTGTAATTCTCCTATTGGTATCTTCTTCTCTTTTGTATCATCTTAGGTTGTACTGTGATTGAGAACATAGACTCATGAGTGTTACTTCATGTCTTGATGTCCTGGTTCTTTTATGGTACACCTTGGTTGGTACATAATGTGTAAATTGTATTTGAGCTTTTACAGTTATATTTTTGATATTTTCTACACCTGTCTGCATAGATTCTATTTGTAGTTCACTGCGATATCTTGTGCGAATCTATGCATTTGCGGTGGTTATGATGACATGTTGTATGTGTTTTCAACAGAATGTATATGTTATTCCATACAGATATATTATTTTTCATACATATTCAGTGGTGTGTGCTTTTCTGATCTTGATAGTAATATTGTGTCTAATTGCACACATTTCCTATGCATGTCTTACCCACCATGGTTTAGCCGATGTACTTTATTAAGGGTGAATTTATTCTATTGTTTAGTTATATTTCCTATATGTTCATGCTTTATTTGATAAATCAAGACACTTGTAGACTCTTCGTTACCATATTTTGGTATATCCCTAGTTTCTATACTTATGTTGGGTTTCTTGGATAGAATCTGTATCCTATTGATATATCAGTACTCTAGTCTATTCTTGAATTGTGTGGATAATAGCTCAAAATTTCTTTTTATAGCAAAACAATGGACTCAGCAATCAAGATTTGGAAACATCCCCTTCAGTTTAGGCCGGATTTAGACCACCTGAAATCGGCCAGACCCCATTGGCCTCTAAGACCGCATGGGCCAGGTGGTAAGAAAGAAGTGGGCTTTGGCCCAATGAGGTAATATAGGCCCGAAAATGTAGCGCAGGCCCAGTAGGCTAGCGTGAGATCAATTTGTTATCAAAGGTAGAACATGCTATAAGCACGAAGTAAAGAAATGGGCCAGATATCAACAAAGGAAAGAAGAAGATTCCTCATTATGAATCAACTGCAGAACAGTTATAGTGGAAGCCTACAAGAAGAGATTCGGCCAGAACGAAAAAGGCCTCTTCAGCAAATCAACTCAATACCTACACATAGCTTTATCTTTGATCCCCAGTGATCATTAGTTTAACCTTTCTACAAGGATCCTGATGCACCTACTTCATCACCCAAACTAGTCGGCCACGGAGGAATCCCAGTCAGACGTTCTTCAGAGCCCCTCTTGTCATTGCCTTGCATGCCAAGCTATGCACCCGTGAAGTAGGTTAATCACGTCCCACAATTGGAGCCCAAGGACCTGCTGGAGGTATTTTGTATATTCTTTACTTTAATTTTCGTCTTTCCAAGTTAGAAGGTTTACCTTCTAGTTTGTATGCTAACACTTTGTTCTAGTTTTTTATATGAAAGTGTTGTTGATCGGGTAAAATCAGTTTCTCTGGATCAGCCACTGATCCTTCGAGATTGGAAGCCACATAATCGTCTGATTCACAATCGGTCTTACATCGACCGATTTACTTTGATAATGAACTGATGCAGTTTAACTCACATAACCTATCTTTTAGGTGAACTCTTAGAGTTCTGGCACACCCGCACCCACTTCAGCCCCACGCCAAGAGTAAAAATACCGACCGAGAAGCGATTTGGTCATTTTTTGGACCAACATCTTTTTGGCACGCCCGGTGGGACGCATCTGATGAAATTAAATGGCACCGAAAACTATAGCTGGTGGACGGTCAGGAGATGATGACTGTGAAGGAATGGACATTATCTAAAAGGAAGTACTAGAAAGCAGTGCCGCCCCAGGCAAAACCCTAGGCCAGGCTAATCCAACAGCGGAGGTAGGAACATCCTTTGCCTCATTTAACAATAGTGTTTTAATGACTTTGCAATCCATAAACCATACCTTGATGAGGATAGGAGCCGATCAAGGACGCACTTATGCAGTCATTACAGAAGGATTTACTAGAATGCGTTTTGAGATGGAGTCCTTGATCAGTCATTAACATAATTCGGCTAGAGAAAGTGAAAACCCGGCCAGGAGAAATATTAATGGGAATTACCACTAGCTATGCCTACTCCTCTAAGGCCTGCTAGGCCAATAAATGACCGAAATGAGCCCCTCAGCTATAACGGTCCTGCAAGGACCGACCAAGTGCTACCGAATGTTGATATTTGTGTTTAATCCCGTTGAATTACCACCAGCTAGGGCTACTCCTCTAAGGCCAACTAGGCCAATAAATGACCGAAATGAGCCCCTCGGCCATAACGGTCCGACAAGGACCAACCAAGTGCTGCCGAATGCTGATATTTAGGCACCTCCACCGGTCAGAGGGATGGAAAGAGACCAAGTATATCACTGGGTCCAAGAGGCAGGCAGCGGCTAACATGCCAGCCCGACAGTTGTCTAGACCGTCATACCGTAAACCATACCCTGATTGGGTAGATCTCATATATGAATTCCCTAGGGGATACAGGATCCCTGATTTTTCATTTCTCTAAAGAGAAGATGGTCAATCGACCATCGAACATGTGGGCCGATTTACGATCCAGTGTGGAGAATTGTCACCTACAGATTATCATAAATTAAGGCTTTTCGGGAACTCTTTGACAGGCCAAGAATTCACCTGGCATATAACTATGCCACCCAATTCGGTCAACATTGGGCAAAAATGGAAGAAAAGTTTCATTCTCAATTCTACTGGATTGAGCTTGAAGTTTCGATGGCCAATTCAGCTCGGTTAAGACAATTGTTGGATGAAATGGCAGATAGATACATAGGAAGGTTCAAAAATGTAAGAAATAGATGTAGGATTGTCCTTCCCCGAAACTGAATTCGTGAAACTTGCCGAAAATGGCCTAGATAGTGAACTTCGGAAGAAGCTTGATGGAATGGAATACGGAGATCTATTCGAATTATCAACCAGGGTGGCCAAATATGAATGATTCTGCAGGAGGAGAATCAAAGAAAAATGACTACCTTTGGGACTTACTTTCAAGATCCCAATTATGAGTTAGCCGTGGCCGAAGTAATATCAAATAAACATTTTACTTGTACGGCTTTGAAGAAAAAAATGGACAGTACACAAATGGAAGGGAAGAGAAATTTCCCTAACAAAGGGAGGAAGTTTTCCTTTGACATTTCAAAGGTTGACGAGAACTTTGATTACCTCCTAAAAGGAAATTTCATCAGGTTACCAGAAGGGCATAAATTTCCTTTGACCGATGAACTAAAAAAGGGCGAATATTGTAAGTGGCATGGGTCTCGAACCCATTCAATTGCTGACTGTTTTGTTTTTCGCTCTATGGTACAGGACAATATCGACTAGGGGCTACTTCAGTTACCTGAAAAAGGGAAGGAGGCCATGGAAATTGAAACTGATCCGTTTCCCACTACTTTTCTAGTCAACATGATTGGATCCAGACTCAGAAATCCTCACCTAAAGGTTGATTTGAGGCCCAAGGGCAATTTAGTCTGTGAAAGAAACAAAATCGGCAAAGACAGGCCATTGGGGAGTCACAGTCGTCGCCTCCACGACCGATTGGTTTTCCCATCCAATCATGTGGATGTTCAGGACAGGTTCCACCAGGGTCGTAACATTTGTGACAGATGTCATGAAAAGATGAAAGAACAAGTCAGGCAAGTAGGAAGAGATTACCGCTAACCATGGTGGCCACAACCTCAGCAACACAGGCCGAATTATTATCAAGGGCCTCCCGAAAATTGGTACTCGAACAGAGATGACCGCTCTTATAGCACTCACCCAAGAATGATTCCCTAGGGGGCAGAAATGATATGTGGATTAGGGTTGTCCACCCAAAGTTCAACCCACTGAGGTACGAGATGACTCAGACCCAGAAAAGGCATTGTCAAAGAGAGCAGGCGGCCTACAGAGCCATATCGGTTTAGCAGAGGGGAGATGAAGGAATGGGGTCACAAGAAACTTTAAAGAAAAAGGTGCAACCCAAACCATGGCACCAAAGAAGTAGCAACCATCAGAAATCCAAGACAAGAAAGAAATGTCTCCGGAGCTTACCTTTTTAGAAGAACACGACGGTCTGTTGTTAGATCAACTCTTGGCCCAATTCCAAGGCATCGATGCTCCAAGACAGTCACCATTGACGAGTGATACTTTCCCAGAAGAAAAGGCTAGCACAGAGGAGACCCAAACTATTCAGTTTAGATCACTTCCTCTGGTGACCATGGACTGCAATATGGTCTTTATGCTGCCAACATCTTTCCAGGTGAAAGAAGAATATGGCGAACTAGATAATGAAGTCGAAGTAGGCCAAGAGGCCACAGTGGCCATGCCGGCTAGCATCTATCAAGAACAAAACTCAACTAACCAGGTAGAAGTAAAGAGCGAGAATTACCAGCCCGAGATCAAATTAGACGGCAAGGCTGATAAAGTAATTTTTGAAAAGCCATCTTTGAAGATGGCTCAGCATTTACAGCCATTGTACATCAATGTACACATGGACGAGATTCCTTTCACCAGAGTCTTAGTTGATAATGGGGCAGCCGTAAACATATTGCCCACTAGGGTAATGAAAAAAGTAGGAAATGCCTTAACTGACTTAATTCCGACCGAAATAACGGTCACAAATTTTGCAGGAGGAACCACTTAGGGAGTGTTGCCAGTAGAACTGGAGATCGGGCGGAAGAAAGGCTTGACTGCTTTCTTCATAGTAGAATCATCCTCAAGCTACAACACGTTGCTAGGACGTGATTGGATTCATTCAAATATGTGCATACCCTCCTCCCTTCATCAATTCTTAATTTTTTGGAATGAAAATAAGGTGGAAATTGTCCAGGCTTATGGACGGCCTTTTCTGGCGGATTCTAATTCGGCCGAGGCGTTATTGTACGGAGGAGAGATAGGGCCAGTGAAATTTACAAAGGACAGGAGGCACAACCGACCGACAGGAATCTTCATAACGGTCAATAACGAACTAAGCTAGGAGAAAGCTAGACCAACAGCGATAATTCCCTGTCGGTCAAGCTGGGATTACAAAATCGAGGAAGTACCATGATGAATGAAAAAAGGAAGAAAGAAAGGTGGTCACAGTCAAGGCCACCGTGTTACGTTTGAAAGTTTACATGAACGAAAAACAGCTAGATGAGGAAGTTTCGGTTGCTTCAACTGAATGTATCACAGAAGATGATGTGGACACAGTTGAAGGATTGTCCATGCAAGACATCGAGGCGGCCCCTAGTAAAATGGACAACGTAAAAGCCAAGGTACAAGATCCTTTGACAGAAATAGAGTTAGGTAATGTGACTGACCATCGGCCAATGTATTTAAGTAGTTTGCTTCTAGACCTATATAAATGTCAGTTAATAGAATTACTTGTTGAATTCCAAGACTGTTTCACTTGGAACTATCATGAATTTCCATGTTTGGACCAAAAATTGGTTGAATATCGGTTACCTTTGAAAACTGACTATAGACCGTAAACAACCGACTAGAAGAATGACGGCCGAAGTGACAAAAAAAATAAAAGAAGAAATCGAGAGAGTGCTAAAAGCAGGCTTCATTTGGTCAGTCCGTTATGCGGAATAGATTTTGAACATAGTACATGTCATTAAAAAGAATTGCAATATTAGGGTGTGCATTGATTTTAGGAACCTCAACTTGGCAACCTCAAAGGATGAATACCCGATGCCTATGGCCGATTTATTGATAGATAGAGCGGCCAGGCACCAGATATTATCCTTTATGGATGGACACTCAAGTTACAACCAAAGTAATATAGCGGCCGAGGATGTGGAAAAGATTACATTTCGAGGGCCGGGGCAACAGTCTTATATCGTTGGGTTGTGATGCCATTCAGTTTGAAAAATGCGGGAGCCACATACCAGAAAGCAATGAACAGTAGTTTTCATGATATAATTGGCAAAAATATGGAGGTCTATATAGATGACATAGTAGTAAAGTCGGCAGAAATAGCAGAACACCATAAGCACTTAAAAGCCTCATTCGAGAGAATGCGAAAACACAAGCTGAAAATGAACCCCCTAAAATGTGCATTCGAGGTATCGGCAGAAAACCTCTTGGGATTTTTGGTACACCAAAGGGGAATTGAGATAGACAAGAACAACACAAAAGTTATCTCAGAAGCGAGCCCGCCGAGTAACAAAAAGGAATTACAGAGATTCGTTGGCCAAATTAATTTTTCAAGGAGATTCATCTCCAATTCGGCCAGAAAACTAGTATCATTTTCTCCGTTGTTACATTTGAAAGAAGAAGAATAATACAAGTGGGAGGAACAACATCAACAGGCATTTGAGGTCATTAAAGAATACTTAGTAAATCCGCCCGTGTTGATTCCTCCAAAGAAATGAAGGCCGCTGAAGCTTTACATATCAGCGGCCGAAAAGTCTATTGGAATCCTTTTGGCACAAGAAAATGATCAAAAACATGAATAGGTCGTTTATTATCTAAGTAAATTCTTGTTACCGGTCGAACAAAGGTACATGGCCATTGAAAGGATGTGTTTAATATTATACTACACAGCCATCAAACTAAGGCACTACTTAATAGCCTCCACGGTATTAGTAATTTCCCCCAATGGATGTGATCAAGTACATGTTAAGTAAACCGTATCTGAGGGGAAGGATAGGCAAATGGATTCTAGCGTTATCAGAATTCACATTTGTCTACATTCCTCAAAAGGCGGTAAAGGGCCAAGTGATAGCTGATTTTCTAGCCGATCATCCATCCGGTGACCCTATTATAGGATCAGATGTAATACATGAATCAAACACGGTGTGAATGGTGCCATTGACCCTAATATTTGATGTGTCAAGGACGGAGACGGCAAGTGAGGCAGGTATAATTATTATACCACTAAGAGGGGCAAGGCAAGAATATGCCTTTCAACTAGAATTTGCTTACACAAATAATCAGGCCGAATACAAAGCACTGATCATAGGAATGGAAATCCTATTGAACATGGGTGCGAAAGAGGTTTTTATCAAAGGGGACTCACAATTGGTCATTAATCAACTAAAGACAAGTATAAATGCCTAAGTTGGAAACTCATGCCATTGTATTCAGCAGCCTACTAGTTGATGGAAGAGTTTGATGACGTGATATTATCCCACTGTCCACGGCAACAAAATGAAGAAGCCAATGAAATGGCTCAGATAGCATCAGGGCTAAGGATCCTAGAAGGAACGACCGAAAGAACTATCTCGGTCCAAAAAAGACTCTGCCATCTGTCAAAAGAAGGGTTGGGTTGTTAGACATCATGCACGTCGAAACGCAGTCTAACGACTAGCGAACCCCGTTTTTAGAATGCCAAACAACTCCTAATCTGAGAATTGATAAGAAGCTAAAAATAGCATCAAACAAATATGTAGTGATGGCTGGAGAATTATATATAAAGAGTATAGACGGCATGCTACTATGGTGTCTAAGCTTGCATAAAGCTATGCTAAGTATGGCAGAAGTACATGAGGGGATATGTTGGGCGCACAAAGTTGGTATCAAGATGAGATGGCTAATAAGGAGACATGGCCATTATTGTCCCACGATATTAAAAGATTGCCATAAATATGCCAAGGGGTACGAAACATGCCAAAGATACGGCCCAATTCATAGGATACCGGCCGTAAATTTGCATGCAATAGTAAAACCATGGCCGTTCAGAGGATGGGCTATAGACTTAATTGGCAAAATATAACCCCTCATCAAGATTGCATGGGTTCATCATTGTGGCTACAAATTACTTTACCAAGTGGGCAAAAGTAAAGCCAATGAAAATTGTTAAGCAGTTAGACATTATTAAGTTTACACAGGAACAAATTATCCATAGGTTTGAGATTCCGGAGACAATAATAGCCGATCATGGTTCGGTGTTCATTGGGGGGCAGGTGGCCGAATTTGCAGATAAGTATAGAATTAAGATCATTAATTCAACTCATTATTATGATGCCCAACCAAATGGCCAAGCTGAGTCTACCAACAAAGTGTTAAAGAACATCTTAAGGAAGATGGTCGAAGATAGACCAAGATCTTGGCACAAAACCTTGTCAGAAGCCTTATGGGCCTATCGCACTATCTTTAAGACAGGAACAGGGAATACCCCTTTTGCCTTGACATTTGGCCATGATGTCGACATACCCTTAGAAATCACGATTCCTTCAATAAGAACAATAATGCAGCATCAAATGCCACCGGAGGAGTATACGAAAGCCATGATGATAGGTCTAGAAGACCTAAATGAATCAAGATTTAGAGTGTTTGAGGAATTACAAGCTCAGAAGAGAATTGTGGCAAGATCATATAATAAGAATGTCAAAAGCAAGTCCTTTGTTGAAGGTGACTTGGTTTGGAAAATGATATTGCCAGTCGGTCGTAAGGACCACGTATATGGAAAATGGTCACCCACCTGGGAAGGACCATACAAGATCCATAGGGTTTTGAAAGGAGGAGCATACACCATTCATTCAACACAATCGACTGAAGAAAAAACAATTAACTGTCAGTTTTTTAAAAAGTATTTTCCAACCATGTGGGAATCAAGGGAAAGCGAATGAAACGACTGGATATGTCCTAAAATATGCATAACGGCCAAAAAATCCGAATAGTATAAAGATATGATTGATTAACAACCAGTTAAAAATAATTGCAGGCAAAAAGCAATAGCAGTCATAAAAAGAAACAAGTTCTAGAATGGCTCAACTGGCCAACCAGGAAATATAAAGTAGTTCATAAGGGAAGGTTCTTAAGAGATTCAAATTTGGCCGTCAAAGCATCGGCCAATTCTACTGCATTTTGCTTCTTGTTCATCCATTCATTCTCCTTCTTTTTCACGACCGTACAGCATCCACCTTCCGCAGTAGTTTACCTGCAATCTTCTTTTGAGCCAAAAGTATGGCTCGTTGAGTGTCCTTCTCAGCAACAACGGCCGCAAGGAGCTGGGATTTTTCCTCGTCTAACTTTCTTCTCTTTTCATCGATCGTCTCCAGTTGTTGGTAAGCATGAGCAACTTTCTGTTTGGTGGCCTCCATCTCTTCTGCTTTCCCTCCAAAGGAAGTCGTTAGAAAAGATATCTCCTCAATCTGAGAAGATAAATCCTTTAGAAAGGCATCCGCCTCGCTTTCTTCTAATTGGGTCGACCGAAAACCCATTACCCAAGTGGGTACTTCCGCCAAGGTCGAAATAATAGAGGAGTTAAGCAAATGAGAGGACCAGAGAAAATTGAGACAGTTGTAAAAAGTGGAGAGTCGTTCATCATCATTAAAATCAGATAAACTTAAAGAGAGCAAGTTCTTGAGGTCAGACTTAACTTGTTCCAGAGTTGTGGACTGGACCAGCTCAAAAGCACGAGAGGTGAGGGCCAAGATGGAAGAGTCTTGAAGAAGATCATCCACAAATTTCAAATATTCATCAAAATTCGCAAGCAGGAAAGGTGTGACAACATTAGGAATTTTAGCAATAGCGGACTCAACAGCCGTGGCCGAAACAGGAGGAGAAGGATTCTCAAATGCTTCCTCATCATTAAAATGCTCAAAACCGGTAGTCTCAGTCTTTTCAAACGAGTTGTCCGGTACTTCCTCTTCTTCGCTTCCAGAATCATCACTGCTCTTTAGATCCTCGGCCTAGTCAAGCTCACGCCTAGTAGTCTGTTTTAGTCATTTCAAAGCAGGAGTAGACACCGGCGTCTCTGATGATCTTTTCTCAAAAGGGAAGCCAACAACAGGGTCTTCTTCAGAAAGATCAACAACGGAGCCAGGATTTTTGGTGCTAAAGGTCTTTCCTGATTGGCACATGGACTGACGCGTCGGCAGAGGCTTGGATTTCGGTTTCGATTTCTTCTTAGATTGACAGGGCTTCAGCAAATCCTCCTCTCCTACATCAACTTCTTCAGCAGCAGTACCGACAAATCTATCATCAGAAAGCAAGAGCAAAACCTCTGCTGAAAAAGGCAAAAAATACATGAGGTATGGCTAACAGACCAATAAAGCCAAAAAATCAAAAATGATAAGTCAGAATACCGATCACAGATTCCGCTAATGGTGAGGTTAGAGCCACGCTGATGGTTTGGGAAGTAGAATATTGGGCAAACATCCCACTAAAACTAACTGGGTCCGGCCAATTAGCGAGGGAAAAAAGAGGTTCGGCCAGTCCTAAGACCGAATCAGGGATTGGTGAAGGATCAGGCAGTGGTGGAAAATAGTGAGCCATGTTTGACTCAAAGACCCTAGAGGAATGAGACCCAGCTAAAATCCAGGTTTTTAAGCATTCTTAGTCATGAGAGGCCGATTTCTCGGCCAACGCACGGTCCATTTTAGTTTTCAGAAGCCCAGAAGAATCTGAAGTGTTCCATTTGAACCCGTAATAATTCTAAAAAATGATAACAGACTTCATTGAGGAAACATTACCTGGTTTAGCTTTGGAAGGGCGATCAGAAGGAGTAGAAACAAGAGCTTTGCCCTATCTCTTAGTGTAATAACCCAACAAAAATAATAGGGTTAATATATATTTAATATAAGATTAGGGGTTAATGTGTAGTTAAAAAAAGTATAGGAGTTAGGGTGAAATTAAAATAGGGGATAATTTAAAATTTTAATAATTAGCTATTATGTTTGACTTTTGACTGATTATGATTGGTGGGTTGTACCAATAGGAAACTAGATGCATCACACACAATCATAACTTCTAAAGTTATGACATGTGGCTAGGATCTTAAAAGATCTCAATAAATAAATCAATGGCTAGGATTTCGTAGGAACATTCAATTCCCAATCAATGGTTGAGATTAAAAGACTAAAAAGTAATAAGATTCTCCCTAAAACAAAATAGAAACTATTTAAACTAAAAGCTAAGGTTCTAGAAAGAAGACTTGTAATTAGAAACCGACATAGGCTGGAAATTGAAATAAGGGGAAAGATTCAAGAAGCTAAAGGTAACTTCAAAGCTAAGCTTCTAACAAACAATAGTAAGAAATCCATATTAGAAACTAACACACATAGGCTGAGATCTTCATCCAATGGCTGAGATTAATAACTCTCAATCAATGGCTGAGGTTAAAGGTTAATAGTTACTAATTAAAGAGTCTCTAAGTGTCTATATAAACATAGGACCATTGGAGGTTAGAAATCACCATAAATTCGTTGGAGAAGAAGAAGAAGAAGAGGAAGATCAAAGGTGTAACACACTACACCGCACGACCAAATCAAGGTAAGTACTTAAGGATATCATTGTTTATGATTTTTAATAAGAGCATTGTTGTTTTTCTATTGTTTTCCAAAGCTTTACTTATTTTCCAAGTTTTAAAGGTAGGAGAAGGTAAGTTTATTTAAAAGTATTGTTTATCATGATCTATTTATTGGGTTTTGTTCGGAATTCAATATTAACCTAATTTGCTTAAGAGTGTTTTATGATTTGAGTTGAAGAAGATGATGAAATTTGGAGTTTTTGACCAAACCCCGAGTTTCGGCAAACCCTTCGGTATACCAAAGAGTCCACCGAACCAACCCAAAACACCCTCGGTAGCCTCCTCGGCATATCGAAACCCTACCAGTAACATTATTTTGAATCTGGAAAGTATACCGAGACCCCACCGAATCTCAGAGACCCAAAATACGCTTATTGGAAAGTATACCGAACTGACACACTCGGCATACCGAAACCCCACCAAGTCTGACAATGTGACCAACCCATAACCCAATAGGATTTTAGCAGACTATTCGGTACACCGAGCCTAACCGAGCCCATTCGGCAAACCCCTCAGTCTACCGAAATTCACATATTTAGGTTGTTTGATCTGGAATTTATCACACATGCTTAATATGATCTGATCTAATTGAATATCCTATTATTTTGGTTCGAATCTATATGTATCTC
>JAUPMG010051295.1:0-13877 GCA_031762675.1 Pachysandra terminalis | reverse complement strand
CCCTTTTGAATCCTCCTTTCTTCCTTCCTTTGTTCTCCAACCTCTCTCTCTCTCTCTCTCTCTCTCTCTCTCTCTCTTCTTTTTTTTTCTCAAGACACGAATGCCACTTCTTTTCCCTTTCCTCTCTCCTTCTATTCTCCCAATGCCACATGGCATCATCTCCTCACTCTATTCTAACCACTTCAATCCTAACCCTTCTTTTTCCCTACTAAATCTAAACCCTCTATTTCTAACCACTTCATCTCCACCATACACTAAGACTAAAATAACTAAACAATTTTATCCATACAAGGGCTTACTATAGCACTAAGCATGATACACACTAATAATTCACATCGTAGCAATCGTATGGTACGTTAAACTCCGATTAAAAATCAAACGGGTAGATAATCTTATATTAATATGTTAAACATAATTAAATATTTCTTAGTTGGTTCGGGACATTACAGGTGGGGACTTCTCTTTGCATTTTTAATCCTTGTAGGCAAGCTCACCGGTGTACCGGTGCCTGCCGATGGGCCGCGATATGGGTATTTTTCTAGGCTCTCAAAACCCAACTTCTGAGACCAAATTCAACCATCATCATTTCCAATGCTCCATAATCATCATATCAACAATATTACACAATTAACCATGCTACACATCATTTTACACAACAACTAAGATCAACATGCAATGAAATCAATATGACCATAACTAAGATTATTCATGCTTTGAAATCAATGTGAATCTAAAACTCAACGTGGTGCCATAAGAGAATTATACAACAAGATTTAACTTATGATATTTTAATCACCAACTTAAGACATTCAATTATGCTTTCCGATATCATATACATGAATCATTTATTTACCCATTCAATCATGAGAAAACAACCACAATATTCCAAGAACACTAGAGAAAATGAAACTTACATTGTGTCGATTACGTAGGTGATTCTTACGCGATCTTCCTTCTTCTTCTTCTTCTCTTATGAGTTCTTCCTTCTTCTTCTCCAAGGCTTGGACAGCTAGGGCTTCTTTCTCCCTCTCCCTTTCTAGTCTTTAATCTTATAAGGAATTCCTCCAATCAGCTCTTTACTAAAAAGGGGTGTAAGGGAGAGGGATAAGGAAGTTTCCTTCCTTCTCTCCCATTACCAAACCCGCGAACCCCACATTCCCAATCTCGTTCTAATTTGAAGTATATTTCGTTAATTACTGATAGTTCCCCCAAATATTATTCTTATTACACTTTAACCCCAATACAATAATTTGGTTAATAATTAACCCAAAGCACTAATTAACCTATGAATTCACATTATAAATTATAGGAAATTACCAATTAATCCCTATAAACCTTATTTTTATTATTTTTATTAATTAATTCATTAAATTTAATTGTTATATTTAATTTACGGATCCGGGTCTCTACAGTCTTCCCCCTTTAGGAAATTTCATCCTCAAAATTAATCGCACTAGATTTCTAAAACACTCAATTCTACAGTCAATTATGCTTGGTTATGATATTCTTAATATAATACAATTCAAGTATACAACACAAACAATCATAGCCTATTAATTTATGCAAAACAGTGAATCAGAAATTAAGCATGTGTGTGCATTACATACCTTCAATCCCCTTGTTGGTTACCCTACCATCATACTCATATGTCTCCCCGATCAGGACATTGACTCTCCCTTGTTGGGGTGTTTGTGTCGTTGCTACCACATGCTCTCCATCTTGCCTCAACAGTTGAGGGAAAAACCTTCGGATTTGTCCCATCTTTCCGCAGTTGTAACACTTAGGTGGCGGGCGTGGCTGAGGTGGTACCACTGCACGAGCCGTAGTGTCAACCGAAACTAACCTCTCCATAGTTCTCTGCCTCTTCTCGGAGTCTTGCTCTCCGTCTCGCTTGCTCGATCTATGATTCTTCTCCCTATCTCGATTACTCTTCTTCTCATCTTGCTCTCAGCGATATCGGTCATTATCCCTCTCCACCATCCTCGCACATTCTAGGACATCCAAGTATGTCTTAAATCTTTGGGGCACTACCCTTGTTCTAATCGACGGTCTTAGGCCCTCCTCAAACTTGGCAGCCTTGTCAGCATCATCCGCGATCATGTGAGGTTCAAACCTCGACATCATTGCGAACTGTGCCACATACTACGCAACTATGAGCGGGCTTTGCTTTAACCTCATGAACTCAAACTCCATATGCCTCCTATAACTACTCGGAAGGTAGGTATCTAGGAACTGACTCCTAAATGTCTCCTAAATCATCATAGCCTCCATGTTTCTCGTTTCTCTCCACCATGTCCCACTGGTGGAGTGCCACGCCCTTCAGCATGAATGTATCTAAGGACACTCTCTGGTTATCAGGATATCCCATGGTCCTGAATTCTCTCCCCACGTCTAAGAACCAGTCTTAAGCCTGGTGTGGCTCACCTAATCCCTCGAAAGTTGGTGGAGCAAGTTTCTTGAACTTTTTCAACCACACAACTGATGACCCAATGACCTCCCTCTGGTCTGTCTCTCCATCTAACCCCTCTGGAGAGCTGCCATGTCTCCCAGAATCTGATAAACTCCGGCCAACTGAGGATCAACATCAGCTCTAACTAGAGAAAATGACCCCTCACCAACAGTAGCTCTCCTCCTACTAGCCATCTACAAACCCAAAACAAACGTTAAGTCTTCTAATCTACCATCTTACATCCTATTGTTCTCATAAATAGGCAATCACATAAATATAGCAAACAAATAAGTTATGCACACAACATACAATTGCAACCATGTGAATCATAATGTTCCCCTCTATGTTCTCTACACCCTATGTAATCTAACCTAGAGCTATGATACCATTCTGTCATGCCTCGGATCCCGTGGCATGAATCCCTATGCAGGTGGCATGGATCACGAGGTGAGACCTTCGGGTTCCCAACCATGGAACGCGGAGCACCAAAACAAACCCAACAATAAAAGTAGTACTAACTACTCTTATTGAACTAACAGAGTGTGGAAGCGACATATATTAAACTAAATCAAATCCAACGCTTCAGAAGAGCCGAAATGCCAACACAATAAAGTAAACCAATAACAGACCCAATCCTATTACATCAACTCATCTACGTTTAAATAAACAGAAAGTACTAAAGCTGAAATAAACCATGTGGCTACGTCTAGCTCCTACACATCCGCATTCCACCTCAACCTGCAACATAGAAAGTTGTGTGAGCTTGAAATGCCCAGTAAGAGTCAATTTTGTCATCCATCATCATGGAATACCATTAGTCCAAAGTCAAACACGATAACAACATGGAAGGTACAGAATGAGTAAAACAACCACATATCATTGCATCATAATACATAGTTACGAGAATATTAAGAACAGTAATTGTTGGTTAACACGAACAATACAATACACACCCAATGCATGCCAATGAATGCAATTCTCGGTGATCAGCCGGTTTTACTGAGTAACTTCCACCTGATATTCCACGTCCACATCTACCACATTTCATTCACACTTCCCACGTGTACATCGTAGTTTTGTAGGATTTTCAACCTACCGGGCTTAATTCCCATAGCTATTTCTTGCATTTAGGGGTATGAGTCCAGTGAGGCCTTCACAAGATGATTACCCACTTGCAATTATGTAATAACCTGAATAATCCATAAAAATATTAACTGAGATCTTAGGGTAAGTTAGTAATTTAATGCGTGTGATAATTTAATTTCACTAATTAATTTAGTTTAGATCACTTAAAATCCTTAATCCCACAAAATACACTAGAAACCCCTAGGTCATTAAAACTGTTTAGATTAGCCTGACAATCTTAGGAGCAGTGTTGGTCAGATAACATAATTTAGTAACCTTTCGATTTCTGCATGTTTGTATTTTATATCATGTGATGATTGTTTCCCTTTGTTGGATCTCCGATCGGATTAGATCCAACCATGCAATCGTGCATATTGTGTTTGTTTGGCTTTGGTGCTACACACCATAGCATAGCCCTTTCTATTGTTTGACTTTGTGTTTGACCTTCTAGATCTTGATTTTGATGTGTGGCCTTGATTTATTCTGGCATTGTGTTTGTTTGTGTGGGTTAGATTTAGTTTGTTTGTCTTTAGTGTGTGGTGAGGTGTAAGGCTAGGATGAGAGTAGTTGGGTTTGCGTGGTTGCGATTTGGGTGGTTGGAGTGGTTAATGTTTGGAGGGCTAGGATTAGAGTGGGTGTGTTTGGAGGGCTAGGATTAGAGTAGGTGTGTTTGGAGGGTTGAGATTGGAGTAGGTGATATGAAGGTCCTAGATGGTGACATGTGGCTAGGATTGGTAGTTTGAGAGAAAGGGAGAGAATATATCTCATGGGTTTCTTTCTCTCATTTTCCTTGTTTGGTTTGCTTGGTGCTTGGAGAAGGGTATGGAGGAGAAGGGGAGAGGGGTCTTGCTTGCTTGGAGGTTTTCTTGCATTTTCTTCATCATGGCAAGTAGATAAACTCACTTGTATTCATGATTCAAGGTAGAATCATGATCATATCTCTCTAATTTCTAGTTTTATTGCATGCCTTTGAATGTCTAAGAATGGTTTGGAATGCCTTAATCTAAATATTGGTTTGGTATTATGTTTTAGGTTTGTTTAATGTTGGATTTTGATTATGAATGCATATATTTGATTTCCTTTGATTGTAATGGAAGTTGGAGAAAGGTTTGATTATTTTGAATTAGAATGTTAGTTTAAAATCATGATTTAGGGTTAAATGTGACTGGATTTTGATTTATAAATGCATAAGTATTGTTTCCTATTGTTGTATTTCAATTTGAGGAGAAAACCTCCCCTTTATTTTAGCCTGTTCGCAACGTTCGGCAGCCTCCTCGGCTCGCCGAATGGGTCATCGAATATATTCTGGGCCGCAGGCATACTATTTGACTTGTCGAACAGGTCGCCGAGCATGAACTTACCCCGCCGAGATGGTCGTCGAGCTTGAACACCCCACCGAATAGGCTTCGGTGCGCCGAAGAGGTCGTCGAGACTGTACCCCCTGGTTTTGTCCCCAAGTCTCAGTTCGGTCCGCCAAACTGGTCACCAAGGCAGGCTTCGGTGTACCAAAGTGGTCGCCGTTGACCTCGCCGAACCTGTTTAATTGACCTTATGTTTTGGTGTTTGTTAGCTAATACACATAGCATGATTTGTGATTGGAATTGATGATTATACACTCTAGTATGGTTGATAATGTGACTCGCACTCTATAATTGGTTTAATGAATTTGGTATGACAACACATGGAGCGTGTGTGGTGAATGCTCTTCAGGTAAACGTATTGAAATCTCATCTAGTATGATGCTATGAGAAGTTCAGGCCGATTGTTATTATACATGCCTCCTCATGGATTATGCGTATTGATGAATATTAAGGACGGATTGGGAGAAATAATGCACTCATAACTGTTAATCCATCTGATACATCCTATATGAATACATAGATTGATTTATATGACTTCCTCTTTATGGTTCCATTATTCTTGTTACTTAGATGTAATTCATATTTCGTGTGAGTTAGATGAACTACATGCTTCTTGCTTGCTATTACACCTTGTACACAAAGATTGAATGATTAGTTAATGTGCACTCATTCACATGCACGGCATTAGCTCTCGACCATAAATTTGGTCTATGAGTAGCACCCTGTTCCTGAGTCCATAGTTTGAGGACTCCAAATTATTACATGAGAGTATTATGACATGGAAGTCATAATAAGTAAGGAGACTTAGATTTATGTGGATTGAGGGACTGATCACCCCAATAGACCAATTGTTGTTTTCTCCCATGGTGTGGGATATGATCCTAAGAGACATGAGGAAAGATGATAGGTGATGGCACATTTTCTTGATAAGACCCAACATTCGAATCATATGTGTAAGCTCTGATTGTTGATCTGTAGTGTGTGATTCTTTGAGAAAAATCTGGATGATGCCTTGGGATTCGTCCCTATGATCAAAAATAAGGTGAGACGCTTGTTTCCTCTATGTTGAACCTAGAAACTAAGTTGCGCACATAGACTAATCTGCTACTTCTGCCTTTCTGGGGGATGGTATCTGGGGTGAGCATCATTGTGTAGCAAGATTGATATCATATGATGGAGCCAACACGCGTACAATTACTAGTCAGAAAGGATCTTATCTTTGGGGGATGGTCCATTAAGACATCTTGCCCAAAGATAGATCGGTCTTCGTGGAATCCACACAAACTCCATGCATATTAGAATGTTTGTTTAGATCACATGTGGTGATTACTGTAAAATAGGTGCATAGAATACATTAATTAATAATCGACCTCATGCATTTCATTTTATCAATTTAATTTGTTTGTGGTGTGAACTAGAATTATTGAGTAATGTCTTGACTCTTAGTTAATCTTGCATAGTTGTGAAGTTATTTACTTACTGGCTAGTATAGCTCATGCTTTTTAAGCAACCACATTTCAGGTATATTAGATGAAGATCAAGATAAATCCCAGAAGATGAAGAAGATGATATTCGTAGTTACCTAATGTAATGTATTAGTGTAGTAATATTCTTATTTAAATTTCCATTTGTATAAGTTTTTTTATCGAGACTTTTACTTAATGTTGGACTTGTAGTTTATCACATTTCTTTCCTTCGTTTATTACTTGAATTTAAATGGAATTCTTTACCATACTGTATCCCTAAATCTGATTTCTCTGATATATCTCGCTACTCTGATATTTGATCTCCTATAGACGTTAGTCTTCTTTAGGATTTTCTATTTAAGGTTTTTACCTGAACTATAGTACTTGTTGATTTGAAAACACTAGACTCGAGTTGATTTCCGCTGCTTATATGAAGAGTGACTATATCGGATATTAATTTAAGAACTTTAATAATTTATGAATTATATCTTTCATAATATCCGTTTTATTTAGCCTTTTGGCTAGATATTGCTTATCCACTCTCAAGCTATGTTTGGGGTGAGAGTTGCGAATTTAAATTCAGGATCTCCGATGAGGTTTTCGGTTTGGTTCGTGATAATTTAGGGATTCCAACCCAAGGAGGCCTTTACAAGACGATTACCCACTTGTATTTAGGGATTTAAACCCAGTAGGCATTTACAAGATGATTATCCACAACATAGAATTCAAACCGCTATCCGTCGCTGCCCGGTTGATCGGACGAGCTATTCCATATAATAGTAGGATTTTTTGTGAAAACATCCTTCGGAAGCTATCCGTGCGCCCATGCACACGAACAATCCACCGGAAGTGTAATAACCCAAATAAAATTTATTGGGTTAATGTGTAAATAATATAAAACTAGAATTCGTAAGTATTCTCTTCAAACTATAATAGTAATAAAGCTAGGATTTTGATATATAAATTAATGGCTAAGATCTTGTAGGAGCCTTCAATCTCTAATTGATGGCTGAGATTTAAAACTAAGAATTAATAGGTATTCTCTACAAACTAGAATAACAATTATTTAAACTAAAGCTAGGATCCTAAAACAAAATTAGTAAGAAAACAATAATAGAAAGAAACCAATAAAGGCTAAGAAACTAATCTAAAGGCTGAGATTCAAACTAATTAATATAAAGGCTGAAATTAAAAGTCCATAGTTACTAATCCTAGAGTTCTTAAGTGCCTATATAAACACAAGGCCTTGGGAGGTTGATTCATCACTTGGAGAAAAAGAAGAAGAAAAAGAGGAAGAAGAGCTATAATTTTCTACAGCAACTCAAAAATCAAGGTAAGTATTTAGGTTTAACTCTATTTTTAATTTTAATATGTGTACAAGGTTACTTTCTTTGAGTATGAAGTATGTTCTTAGTTTCAAAACCAATTTTCTAAGTTTTAATGGTTGGATATGTTGAGTCTAATTTGAATTGCTATTTATGAAGTTTATTTATTAGGTTTTGTGCGGAATTCAAAGTTATGGGGGGTTACTTAATCATGTTTTATGTTTAAAGATGTAGAGGAGACAAAATAAGCAAAATAGACCAAATCGCAACGTTTGTATACCGAACCAACCCAGAAAGCCCTCGGCGACCACTCAGCTCGCCGAAGGTACGCCGAGCCCCATATTATGGAAATCAACCCCTTGGTTTTGTCATCAAGACCCCACTCGGCGCACCGAAAGCACGCCGAGCGTCACAGTGAACTTTTTAAGCCCCTGGAATGTCACCGAGACCACGCCGAGCCTGACATTTTGACAAAAATCCCAAAGGTGGATTCGACGACCTCCTCGGCTCGCCGAAAGGCCACTGAAGGTACACCGAGACCCACTCGGTGACCCCTCGGCTCAACGAGAATTGCAAAATTTGTCCGTTTGCTATGAACTTTTATGTACTAACCTATTTTGATCTCATTAGACTAATTATGATGTTCCTTTTGCTCAAATATACTTATTTCTCATACTTACTTCATTATTATCCTTTTGGCTATGTTAATGGACATGTGATATTTTGATATACCTCATATTACTTGCTCATTCATTGTTCAGCATGTAAATTAGTCTTATTACACATTGTACACATGATTGATTGCTTAGTTAATGAGCACTTTCTCACTTGCACAGCATTATGCTTCGTGATCATGGATTTGGTCTAAAAGTCATACCCTTTGCATATGAATCCATACTTCTAAAATTCCTGAGAATCACGAGAGTATTATAATCTAGAAATCATAATAGGTGAGGAGACTGATTATATATTTATGTGTTGAGGGACTGATCATTCCAATAGACCAACTTTGATTATTGTCTTACAAGACGAATGTCCGTCTTGTTGGATGGATGACCGAGTGAAATTCTGTTAATAGCTCGACTTATGTATGATTTACAAGGAACAGTTCAAATTGGTGAAGCACTGGGATTTGTCCCCATGATCAAAAATAAAGTGAGAAAATTGGGACCTCTTGGTCACGAATCCTAGAAACCATGATGCGCACATGGAATAACCCCATATTCTGATCGTGTATTCGGGGGATGATTTCCATCTTGTTTAGCCAGGGGTTTAGATCAGGTGTGAAACATACATTAAGCGAATACTATACAGCATGCCTATTAGATTGTTTGTCTTCAATCACATGTGGTGATCTTACTTGATAAGTGAACAACATGCATTAATAACTGAATCAACCCATTGCATTACATTGCATATTACATCTTATTGCATCATTATTCACATATTGCACCTTGATCACACATCATATATTTATCACATATTACATGTTTCCTTGCATATTGGTGTACATATCATGATTTACTCATTTAATATTTATATGGATTACCATTGAAGAGTGACATTGTCCCTACTTCAATCTTAAATATTATTAAACTTATTTACTTACAAAGCTAGTATAGCTTACGCTTTCGAGCACAACATATTCAGGACCTATAAATGATGGACATAAGGACCATAAAGACTAAGGTGGAGAACAAGGATACTATGAAGATATTAGTCATCACTAGGGTTTTATTTGATGATTTTAGTAGAACTTGTAGTAGGGTTTATTTGTTGTAATTCAGTACTTATTTGGTTTTCAATAGTTAATAGGGATTAATTTGAAGCATGAGACTAGTTATATTTTCTTTCCGCTGTTTTCTGTTTGAAGGATGTTATGTGATGGATATTATCTTAATAATACTACTTTTCTATACCTTATCTTGTATAATATTCTTCTTAATTCAATGATTTTGGTTATGTATTGCTTATCCACTCCCATCTGGATATGGGGTGAGAGTTACAACTTAAACTTTGGGACTTCATTGAAATTTCTAGGTTAGGTTCGTGACAGAAAGCCATCACAGGTATCTTTTCCACCAATCAGTAGGATTTTCAATGATAACATCCTTCCGAAGCTGTCCATGCACCCATACAAACGACGAATCTATCGGATGCCATCACGGGTATCTTTTCCACAATAAGTGCATAATATATCACACGATGGTAAAACAAATTCAGCCAAAACAACATCAACAACACATGTTACAATCACCAAACACATGGAGTCACAACCCCAAGTCATATGGCACAATTCCCAATCCAAAAATCCACCAAATTCCACTCTGTTGATCCATCGGTACTGGTGGGTCAAATTTGCCTGAAAAACATTCCCTGTCAGTAGGCTCACCGATGTACTAGTGCCTGCCGGTGGGGACTTCTTTGTGCATTTTTAATCCTTATCGGTAGGCTCACCGGTGCCTGCCGATCATGGGTTGCGATCCGGGTATTTTTCTGGGCTCCCAAAACCCAACTTTTGATACCAAATTCAACCATCATCATTTCTAATGCTCCATAATCATCATATCAACAATATGACACAAATATAACCATGATAAACATCATTTTACACAATAACTAAGATCAGCATGCATTGAAATCAACATGACCATAACTAAGATTATCCATGCTTTGAAATCAATGTGAATCTAAAACTCAACATGGTGCCATAAGAGAATTATACAGCAAGATTTAACTTACGAGATATTAATCACCACCTTGAGACATTCAATCACGCTTTTGGATATCATATACATGAATCATTTATTTACGCATTCAATCATGGGAAAACAACCACAATATTCCAAGAAGACTATATAGAAAATGAAACTTACATTGTGTCGATTACGTATGTGATTCT
This sequence comes from Pachysandra terminalis, assembly GCA_031762675.1. NCBI lineage: Eukaryota > Viridiplantae > Streptophyta > Magnoliopsida > Buxales > Buxaceae > Pachysandra > Pachysandra terminalis. Next base: position 3,249 of record JAUPMG010051295.1, on the reverse strand, counting down.
TACGCGATCTTCCTTCTTCTTCTTCTCTTATGAGTTCTTCTTCTTCTTCTTTTCTTTTTCTGCAAGGCTTGGATGGCTAGGGTTACTCTCTCCCTCTCTAAACTCTTCTCTCTCCCTTTCTAGCCGTTAATCTTATAAGGAATTTCTCCAATCAGCTCTCTACTAATAAGGGGTGTGAGGGAGAGGGATAAGGAAGTTCCTTCCTTCTCTCCCATTACCAAACCCACGAACCCTACGTTATATTTAATTTCCGGATCTGGGTCTCTACATTAGCCCAGATGACGAACTGACCATCTCTGAGGTGGTTAGCCTAGACAACAATGACCGATTGACCATCTCCGAGGTGATTAGTCCAAATGACGAATTGATCATCTCCGGGGTGGTTAGCCCAAATGACGAATTGACCATCTCCGGGTTAGTTAGCCTAATGACGAATTGCCCATCTCCGGGGTGATTAGCCCAGATGACGAATTGATCATCTTCGAGGTGGTTAGCCCAGATGACGAATTGACCATCTCCGAGTTGGCTAGCCAAGATGACGAATTTACCATCTCCGGGGTAATTAGCCCAGATGACAAATTGATCATCTCTGAGGTGGTTAGCCCAAACAACAATGACGAATTGACTATATCCGAGGTGATTAGTCCAAATGAAGAATTGACCATCTCCAGGGTGGTAAGGCCAGATGACAAATTGACCATCTCTGGGGTGGTTAGCCCAGATGATGAATCATATAAAGTGCTTCTTCAACATGGAAGCATTTAGAAACCATTCGGCATCCGGGGTGGAATCATAAAGTTTCCACCCGACATCAGCACCTTTAAGGAGGGGGGCTTACAGGGGGGCAGTCCCTTTTCGGGATAGTCCTCGTCAACCAGATCTTTAGTAGGAACTTCTAAAGGAGCCTCAAGAAAAGAGAGAGAATACACATAAGTCATCTATCATACCGAATGGCATTATATAATTGGATAAACTTGAATTTACAAATTACCTGGTCATCGGTACCCATTAGCTCATTTAAGTAAGCATTGTCAATGTTTTAAGTACAAAAAGGAAAATAGAAAAAATATCTCTTTATATCTTATAAGAGTATTATACGATTAATCTAGAATATATAAATTACATCTAACAATAAAATAACTAATAGATTATACAAAATTTAAAATTAAAATGCATTAAAAAGTAATTAACAAATGACTGTGTCCAGTAATTCAGGGGTTTAATAGGATGGCTGTAAGTGTCTGCTTGGATTTTTTTTTTTTTCATTGAAGCTTACATAGGTAAAAACATTTGCACAATATATATATATATATATATATATATATATATATATTCATGGGACATTTTGGTTGGAAAGGATGAACCACATACATAATACATAAGTAATATCGACAAATTGAAAAGACCGAGTCCATGTAAGATCAAACAACGTAGGGATAGTTTTGACAAATTAAAAGGACGAACCCATCTGCAAAATATAAGAAATAAAGTTTTTGATAAATTAAAAAAAAAAAGAAGGATAAGCTCGTGTCAAGTTACATACCATATAGGAGTGATTTTAAATAAACTGAGAAGAATTACACCTTGTTCATAATGTAAGGGTAGTTTTTATTGAAAGGATAAAATAAGGGTACCAACGCTATCGTGCAATGCTTAAATTTAGGGACCCCAGTCTAGCATGACCCGCGATCCATGACACGACTGGTTGTAATGACCGTGCTTAGACTGCAAAACCTAGGCCAAGCATGACACGGCCCATGAATCGTACCTCGTGATAGCACAACCCATGTACACCCCCTAAGGGCAAACCATGTGTAGTCAGGTAACATTAGGACATTTTTTTGCCTATTGAAAAAATAATGAACCTATGTGAGGTAACATATCGCGAGGATAAAAAATCGCATTGGACCAATGTTATTAAAGGCGATCGCCTAGGCGATCAAGTATTTTTTTCAGAGGTCCAGGCGATGCCCGCCTAGGCTGAGTGTGCCTGAACAAGCACCTGAAAGCCTGAACAAGCACCTGAAAGCCTGAGCAACCACCTAGGCCACAAGGTAACCTCCTGGTCACCTAATTTGGCCGGGTGGTCGCCCAAGTTATAAAATTGATTAATTATATTTTTATATTTTAATTTATTAATTACTTTTATTCTAATTAGTTTATTATTTAAAGTTTACTTATGTTTTGTTTTTAACCAGTTAAATTAAAGATTTAAAGGTCTTAATTACAGGAGACAATAAGCCTTTTTATGAGTTGATGACTTGAAGTTCAACAGTTGAACCCTAAAGCTTGAACATGAGACAAACCAAGTTTATCCTCTCTCTCTCTCTCTCTTCACTTCTCTCTCTTGTCCCCTCTCTTCATTTTTTTTCATATAAGCTGCGACAGTCCAGCAACTCTGGAATTGCCGAGTGCAGATTGCCAATCCTCTCTCTCTCTCTCTCTGGACTCTCCCCTTCCTCTTATTACACCAACTACACCTATTTTGTTTTTTTTGTTTTGCTTATTCTATCTTCTGAATTTAATTTCTTGGTCTAAATATCTGATCTGAGTTATGAAATTATTATGTTATAATTATCAAAAAAATTATTAATTATGTTTCTAACTATCTGAATTATAAAATTCTTACTTCTAAATTATTAAATTATATTTCAAATATAAGCATATGCCATTTCAAATATGACATCTATTTATTATAGCTCTTTTTGTTTAAAAATGTGGCCTAGGCAAACGCTAGGCGATGGCCGGGTCTATCGCCTGGACTCGCCAAAGGCGTTTTGAAAACCTTGCATTGGACACAGCTAAACCTAGAAAGTGATTGGAATAAATTTGATTGAGATTTAAAGGAGGAGCATTTCAAACAAAAGCCACCAAAGATTTGTATATACTTTAATGATTAGTATCATCAAACAATCAGAATTTAAATTAAGAATTAAGAAGATATATAAACTGTAGTTTAAGAAGAAACTAGAGAGAATGAACAATGCGAAACATACACCACAAAGAGACTACAGTTTTTAACATGAAATTACAGCAAAAAGCCGAGTGATTCACCTCCAATGTCAAAAGGCAATGAGGTCATAAGGAACAAGTAGAAGGGTAGCAGGAATTCAAAAGTTTTCAGGTACATGGGACTACCATACAATATCTTCATTGTAGGAGGGTCTTGACAATCGACTTGACATTAAGCTTCTTGAGATCTGTATAGGACTGCCCGCAGCCAACGAACATAACTGGTGATCCAGAGAT
>JAUPMG010051284.1:0-13877 GCA_031762675.1 Pachysandra terminalis | reverse complement strand
CTCTCCAAGTCTCTCTCTATGTGGAGCGCACACTCCAGAACTGCAGAATACGTCCGGAGCATCTGAGGAACAACCCGAAACCGTATCGTCTGACGCAGACCCTCCTCAAACTTGTTGGATCTATCCACCTCATTTGCGACCATGTGAGGCGCGTAACGGGATATCATCGAGAAACATGACTCGTACTGAGTCACAGTAAGAGTTCCCTGCTCCAGACTCATGAACTTACGAGCCATCTGTCTCCGGTAGCTGCTCGGAATGAACTTCTCTAGGAATGAGTCCCGGAAAACAGCTCACGTCATATCTCCAGCATAATGGATGTCGATCGACATCAGTGATCGATCGACAACCATGATCAATCGAAAAATTCGATCGATCGACAATCCGCACAGAACATGCTTTGATTTGTCACAGCAATGAATTCTGGGAATACCAACCCACATATCTCATGCTATATCACTTAATACTCATAGATTTCACATCTAATACCTTAACTAAGCATTACTAAACTCGAATTGTTTAAAAATTCATCCATGATCTTTCGGTTTTTCAAACTACTTTCATTATGCTCTGTTTTGGTAAAAACTAAATTTCAGAAATTGTACATGTAATCTATTTATTCGGAATCCAATACAGGGCATAGAATATACAAATTTGCATCTAAAAACAAGCATGTAACCTTTCAGAACAGAAATCAAAATCAGCATATCAATATATATACATATCTATATGTTCATACCTATAAACCTTAAAAATTTTACAATCGAACAACACAGAGCCTTAAACTAAATCCATACCTTCCTTTCAAGCTTTTAAAACCAAAATCATTAAGATTTAGGATGGTTAGACTGAGTACTTACCGTAGTACGCAAAAAATCAAAAGAAAAACCTTCTTCCTCCTTGTTCGTTCTTTCCTTCTTCCCTCTAACCTTCTTCCTCTTTCTTTTTTCAGTCTTCTACAGCTACCAATGAACAAGGGGAATGGATGAGGGTCAAATGCCCTCATCCCTCTTATCACTCTCTCTCTCTTCCTACACGAAGCCACCTCGCCACGTTCTCCGGCAAATTCGTTCACGCAACTGTGCGTGAAGGAGTTCAAACAAAACAAAATTTTTATTTACAAGATAATATCCCACTAAATCGTTGTGTACACCAATGCCCCAAAACCAAATAATGTATTTAAATTAACTCCTATATCTAATTAAACACCAAAATACACACAAGAACATTTAAATTAAATCAAATAAAATATAATTAAAAGGGTGAAATAGTTTTAGGGAGTTTTGGTCATTACAGGGGCATCCACAAATAAACAAGTATATAGTCAATGAACAGGAGTCAACACGCTCAATTCTCCAAATCCCTCAAATACGTATAGACCAAAGAAAGATATACAAAAAAAAGAATCTATGTTATGTCCATGGTCTTCTCGTAACGGTTAATCAACAACCTTGGCCGTAATCCTCATCCGGCCTATAGTACTCCCCTGAAATGTTAGGAGCTAAAAGGCTTGAGCTACACGCCCAGTAAATACAATGTGCAGATGAAGTGTAATAACTAGGATGCTTGTGTATGCATGCGATGCCATGATCGATGCAGGGGTTCATTCATTTAAATGCAATGACATGAACAGTTCATAATCAACCTAACAAATGGTCTAAGCAATCACGTGGATGAAAATGCATGTCATTGATATTATGATGTGATATATGCCCACGCTTGATCCGGACTGTATCACCATGTATCTATCCTCAGATACACGGCCCCTTTCAGGTTGAGGACAGCTCGCTTATTCTGTGTGTACATCACAGTTTTAAGGGACATGCGACCCCCGGGAATTCATGCCACGCTTTTATTTTTATCGAGGACGCACCATCTCAACAGGATTGTCTAAGGGCATCATCTTCGTGAACCTCCCTCCGTGGCATAGTACCCATTCACAACTATCAATTGAAATTTCCCTATATATATATATATAGGTATCCGTGGGTTCTTGGGGTCCCTCACCCTTAAATCATCTTAGATTTATAATAAGTATAGTCCCTCATGGGACACCAGAGTCTTAACTCTCTTCTAGGTCTCCTCTTAGAGCCAGTGTCCTCACATTTTCCTTCTCGTCCTTCTTAAAGGATCTAGGGTAATATGTGGTCTACGTCCTCATAAGGACGGTATATGCATGCATGGTCATTAGATGCATGATATTAAGCAATCAACTAGATGAATGCATCACAATAATTCAACATTCCAGTCATGCTTCACTCATACAATGAGAATGAAAGGAAAGCATATAGAGTGAATCTCACAATCATAAAACGCTATGGAGTGCAAGCGTATCATTCATCATTCAACATGCTTTAACATATAACGGGCACGTAATGGTATCACATATCATTTGTCACATAACTCTAATGGAACAGGGTAATATATATCTAGAAGTTCCCTTGAAATTCCCAAGTAAAAGCCTATCTTGGCGGGTTTGGTCAGTGGGTCATCTCACCCCCTGAATGGAGAAAATACTGTGCAGTCGGTGAGTTCGTTGGAGGACCGACGACTCGCCGACCCCAAAAGTCCAAATGTCATTCCTCGTCGGTGGGTCCCGTTGGTGTCATCGACGGATCCCCCGAAGCCCATCGGTGTCACAGACAACTCATCGACCACCATTTTCAAAATAGTCCTAGTCACTGTCGGTGGGTCCATCGGCGGACCGACGCACTTGCCGACAGGGACTTGTCTGCACCTCATTTGGTCAGCGGGTCCGTCGGTCTCACCGATCACCCACCGACAACTCACCCAACTACCTTTCGTCGGTCTCACGCTCGGTGGGTGTGTATCCACCGGCCTCCATCGATGAGTCTGTCGGTGACAGCTGCGATTTCTGGGTTTTCAGCCTAGAATCTCACCTGTCGATGATTTCTCTTCAAAACCACATAAGTTTTTTGTGTTTTCTGGGAAAATTAGGTCAGAAAATACCAATTCAAACCAAGGAAACATTTAACATATTAATCTCAAACAATCATATCCATCAAAATATGAAAAATCATAGAGAAACATAACTCAAACATACATTTCAGCAAATTTAACCTAGCACTTGTACGTAATCCATTATCCTATAAATCATATGTTCAACATCCATCATTAACGCATGAAGAACACCCATGATATATGAAATCATTCAATGGTTCAATAGATTAAAGATAACACACACAAAATCCCAAGATAAAACACTGTAAACACACACAATGCACTTACCTATTTTCCAGCTATCTTCTAGCACGAAAATGACGAAGTTTCTAGGTCAATCCTCCACTTCTTCTTCTTCCTCTCTTCTTCCTTCTTGAGTTTCTCCAACAATCTTCCGACACAAACACAAGACAAGGAGGGTTAGGGTTTTTCCTTAAACCCTATTCTCTCATGGGGTTTAATCTTGACCCTCCATTAACCCCTTGGGTGGGAGATTTAATCTCAACCATCCAAGATCTTTGAAGAGAGGGGTTTAGGGTGCAATTCAAAGAACACAACAATGGTTCTTAAGAGCTGGCCACAATAATTACAAAAACGCCCTTAAGAACATAAAAAATTACCGAAACACCCAAAAATAGAAGAAATAGCAATCTGAGGGGCGTTACAGTTAAAGTCCTTAAAATAATGGTCACTAGAGCATTATTTCGTGGGTGCAAGTCTGTTAAATAGTGCTCACTGGAGTATTATTCCGTGGGTGCAAGTCCCTAAACTAGTGTTCAATGAATTGAATGATTGTGTTGGACTATGTCTGACAAACCATTGCATTGCATCGCATCATTTGCTGCATTCATTGTGCATAATTGCATCATATCATACTCATCTCATTGCACTTGATTGACTTGATTGTGTTTGTGCATGTGTTACATTAAGGATTTCTTGTTTGTATGGCATGGTAGGACCATGTGGATATAGTATGTGGTAGCATGGTGGGACCATATGAACATACTATGTGATAGCATGGTGGGAACATGTGATTGTTGTGAACATAGTGGGACTATGTGATTGATATGATATTTGCAATGTTTATTTAGCATGGTGGGACCATGTGTATGTGTTTGTATTGTATAGTAGGACTATGCAATGCTTGTTTGACATGGTGGGACCATGTGATTGTTGTTATGAACATAGTGGGACTGTGTGATTTTTATATTTTATGTGTATGTGGATATTGTTTGTGTACATAGTGGGACTATGTATTTGTTTCTGTTACGTGGTGAGACCATGTGGATATTGTTTGTGAACATAGTGGGACTATGTGTTTGCTTGTATTACATGGTGGGACAATGTAGATAGACGTTTGGTTAAACATAGTGGGACTATGATGTTGCTGTGATATACGTAATGGGATCATGTAGGATATGTTTTGGGTTCATAGTGAGACAATGAGGTTTGGGTTGAATGCATGATGGGATCATGTGTGCCCTATGATTTATCATGGTGGAACCATGTGAACAATTAATATGATATGATTTGACTTCTTGTTGGGTACTCAGAATGGATTGAGATTATCGTGGTAGATGTTATATATTTACTAAATATGTGAGATTTAGTATGATGATGAGCATGCTAATACATTTGACTGTGATATTACTTGTTGAATGAACTTGCATGAAGTAACTGTGTTGTTATGTATGCATGAAGATATTCATTGTAACTTCATTGAATTTCTCTACGAAGCTTCGGCTGATTCTTTTGTTGAAATAGGTAATCAGATCGGTTGTCCTGCTTGTATGGAGAGGAGATTTCCTTCCTGTTTCAGATACTTGATGGACGATACTTAGTTTTTTTTATGAACTTTGTTTTGACTCCACAGGGGCATGAAATTGTAGTAACTTGGTTAGATTTACTTTGGATAATTCTAGATTGTTAGTTTGGATGAGATTACGGTTTTAATTTATACAGACTTCCGCTGATTATATTTTTAGAATCTGAATAACCAGGATTATGGTTGTGAATTGTAATTCGTTATCCGCGTCCACATGGTTAATCCGAAGGTCATTCCTCGTAAACCCTTGAGATCCTATATCTCTGATTTGGGGCGCGACAAAGTGGTATCAGAGCACTAGGTTTTAAGTTGTCTAGGCTCTGGGAAGTCTTGGGGTATAGTGAAAGCCTAGGACTAAAACCTAGATACTTGTGAATCTAAGAACCACATTTGTGAATTGTGTGAAATATACTTTGGTATAATGTGTGATTAAATGATGTGAAGTGTATTGTTTGCTTTTACTTGAGTATATGTATATACTTATGTGTTAGAACATAACTATCACACTAGAAACATAGAGACTGGTTATCAAATATAAATGGCTAATGATTAATTCAGACAGTAGTAATGTGATCCTTATTTTCATTTTAAAGTGACATGACTAGTTTAGCTGCAGATACATGAATCCTTAAACTTTGGAATGATAATGAATGATCACCTATGGAAAGAATTTTAGTAACCTTAGTGACTAGCTCTAAAAGTGAATATAGTCCTATAAATTACAATGGGAGAAAATTCCTAAAGATTTAAAATTATGTCTATTATAGGAGTAGAATTCTATGATATGGTGTGTACATACATGATATAAGTTAATTGAATAATTGTATAATTATTGTCATGATAACCATATACTTGAAATTCTTTATAATAATTTTTTATAATGAGAATGATTACGAATTGTTTGACTTGTATGGGTATGAGACTATGTTATGGAAACTTAGAAACTTATTAAATTGGGATTTATTCTGTGAGTTTGGAATAAATTCCAATTACTTAAGATGTAAGTGTACATACTTGATAAAACATGATTTTCTATTTAGGATCAGATAAACATATCTAAAGATAGGAACAATTCTTGATCTTAGAATTTAATGAATAGGGACATAAATTAGGCTAGGTGGCTACTAAACAGAGTTACGATTAATGGTTGATTGAGAAATTCTAGGGAATACCAAACATTAGTGCTTGACAGAATAATGTTAGGAGCTCATCCGGAAAAGCACTAGTAATAATGAACTTTTATATTGAAAAACTTAAAATGAGAAAAATATCTTAAGAAGTTAGTAAGAAGTATAGAAATTCTTTAATGTAGTGAAAAGAGATAAATAAAACAATTAAACTATGGAACAACAAATTATAGCTAAGAAATCAGACTTTTGAACTAACCGGAATTTGGAACTGACCCGTTAACTTAATGTAGTTTTAAGTAAAAATATATTGAGTATTAGAGAAACATTTCTACATGAAAAATGCTAAGAATGATTTTAGAAAAATTAAGAAAATTTAAAAGTGAAAAGCATCAAAATTTGCGTTTCGGCGGATTCTTCGGTAGATCCAGTGACCTATCGAGACATCGACTGAATGTCGAAACGGGGTAGTACCGAGGTTTTAAAAGAAGAAATTAATCCCTAAAAATTTATTCTTCTTCAAGGGTTCTTTTAACCAAGTCCAGGGCATCACCTAAGCCTCCAAGATTTATCCTTGATCCTTTGCATTCAACTCCGAAAGATTTTTCCTGTAAAAGTTTCGATTCTCATATTTTTTATTTCATCACGGTGAGGAAGAAAAATTCCAACAAAAGGGCTAGACTCACTAGGGCTTCATCATCTAGAAGATCCCAAGCCCCATCATCTCCTCGATTCGTCGACTCCCTCGATCCTGATGGAGAAGACTCACCTCAACCTCAGTCTGCACTTGTGCCTACACAAGAAGATGTGGTAGAGGAAATGAATGAATATGAGGGCAAGAAGCTACTCATAGAAAAGAAGTAGATCGGGATGCGATCCGAGACTTTGGAGTAGTGGTAGCACTACGGGCCATAGGATGGGAACCTCTTCTTGATTGGGGTGGTATTGCACACCAATCCATAGTGGTGGAGATGTACTCACACATCACCAGGACAGACTTTGAATCCATGTCCATCACTTTTGATGTCTACGGCACTACCCGACGCCTTGATCTACAGTTGGTGTCAGGGTTAATGACAGTGCCTATGAACAACGCACATTCCACCATTCCTGACCCCACTGAGGAGGAAAAGATAGAGTTCACCAAGGTGATCTGTGGGAAGAGAGTGTAGTGGAATAATGATGGATCTCTTATGTCCTCCAAGCTTTCTCCCAAGTTTCGCATTCTTCACAAGGTCTTCTTCACAAGCGTTTATCCTTGTTCCGAGAACCCGACGGAACTCACTCCTTACATGGTCTCTGCTTTGCACAAAGTGGCCATAGGAACGAGACTTTGCCTTCCATCTCTGATTATATCTTGCATCATCCGGTATGTGAGAGCCAGTAGAAGATGGGATTTGCCCTTTGCATGCCTTATGTGTGCGGTGGCAAAATTCTGGGGACGTCACATAGCTGCCCCACGAGAGGGTACACAATTAGTCAACCTTTTGGGAAGACTAGCATGTATAAGATGAAGATGCCAATTTCAATTGGGAGAAGTCAAGCTTCTACTTTTGAAGTGCCAGCTGAATTTCAAGAAGAGCCTCAGGACGTTCCCCCTGAGCACCATTTAGGGCCTTATTCATAATCTGCACCTCCACCTTTCGGGACCATAGAGACCATATTAGCTGCATTGGAGCAGGAGACTTCTAGGCTCCGACAGATAATGGAGAAAGCACTTCGCTTTTCTAGGATATACTTGGTAGCTGTAAAGCCAACGATGCAGTCTCGACCTCACGGTCAGCTTCCAGATCCCGCAGGGGAAAGTCTTTGTAGATTTCTTTTGCATGTCTTAGTTGATAGTTTCATTTTCCTTTTCGTCTGCTACATTTTCCTTTCAGGTTGCTTTTGTTTTGGGTCATAGCCATCTATGAATGGCTAGTTAGCTAGTTAGTTAGTTAGTCCATCTGTCAGTCGATTAGTCAGTCTGTAATTGGAGAAGATGAAAGGCAGAACTTGTGTAATCTTTCTTTTCTTAATAATGAAAAGTTTAAATTTTTATTTCACATTCAATTCCTAGATTCAAATTAGCACTTATATAAAAAAGAATTGAATAAGTATTTCGATAAAAATTTCGAGGTCGAAATGTCCTAAAGAGGGGGAGAATGTAATGATCCGCACCCAACTGGATTAATTATAAATTAAATTAATTAATTTCCTAATTATACAATGGAAACTTAATGAAAGACCCTACGAAGTATTGGACTAAATAACAATTAATAGAAACTAAGGGACAACTGTTTAATTAATTGTGAATTAATAACTGGGCTGGATTTCACATCCATATGGGCCAGAACTGAAGTTGATGATTTGGGCCCAAAACCCAAAAAAAAGTCCAGTAGGACTTAGATAGATATTAAATATTAAAATAAGGGTAATCAAGGTAGTAACCAAACACAACTAATTCTTTGGAGTTTAAAATTCAAATTAAGATATTTAAATTCAAGCAAATCAATGGGGATAGAGTTTTAGTGGGCTAAGTAATGGGGAGAGAGAGAGAGAGAGAGAGAGAGAGAGAGAGAGAGAGAGAATCTGCCTCTAGCCTCGGTCGTCCAAACAAGAGAGGAAGATTTTTTGGTTTTTGGCTCTGCAGAAGAAGAAGATGAGGAGACCATATGGGAAGAAAGAGAAAGCTGAGGTGATGGAGAGAGATAGGAAAGCTTATTTGTCACGCCCCAGATCCCATAACCCAAATCCCTAGGTGGGATGGCACAGATCTCGAGGTGAGACCTTCGGGTTCCATTTCTGGATGACGGATTACCGTATCATAAACGAGGCATGAGATAACGATCTCAATTAATTCATAACAGAGTAACGAAAGCAAAAGAAAATTTATTCAATATTTAATCATCAATGTAAATCCAAATGGTCAACTGGCATCAGCAGAGCCTTATTGCAATACCTCAAAATACTGAAACTGTGTTTATACAGATGAAAGGAAAATAAATACATGGATGAAAATCTCAGAACATAAAAACAACAACAAATTGATCCACGACCTCAGCATCTCTAGCTCAACCTGCCACATAAAATGTTACGTGAGCTTTGAATGCCTAGTACGCATGATTTTGTCTTCTGATCTCATTCTTATACATGATTCTAAAGATCATACATAAACCACATGATCCATGAATATAAATGAAGCAGTTATGTGATGAGTATGATGTATGTAAAACATTCAGATGCTCTAATGGATGCTCAATCAAAGAGTACGATGCAGTATGAAAGATGTCTATATTTATGTGTAATGTTAAGTGTCACTCATTGTAGCTTCAGTAACTCATCAGGTTTTGGAACCGTAGTCACCAGGAACAACCAACAGTCCCTCTCTTCATTCTGGGCTCTAAGCCATGGTAAGAAGGCCAGCATTTACTTAAGGTCCAGCGCTGACCTAGGAATCAAGTATGATTTCCATACTTATTTCGTAGGCCTTTCAACCTACATGTCTAGACAACCTATTATTTTCACTTCTTGGGCACCCTTGACACCTCACATGAACATAGTATACATGCATCAATTTCCACAGGACAAGAATGATAATCTCCCTTGGAAACTATCCATGTGCCCATACACGTCGATAATCCATTGGATTTCATCATTCAAGTCCTAATGACATATAATCAAAAGTCAATAATGGGATGCCCACAATAGTTTCCAAAACTGGAGACTCATCTAAGGAGTATGTTCAGTTGGTTAGTACGTGTCATTCGCACAATTAAGCCCGAACCAATACCGACATCCAAACCCTTAAATTCTCCCATGAACAGTCTGTTCTGTCCAAAACAACTTCCATCGATAGGCCCGTTGGTGTACCGACGCCTACCTATCAAATCAATACATAACTCATGTGTATACGGTCGGTAGGCCTGTCAGTGTACCGACACCTACCGACCAACCCAAATTTCGTAATTTCATCAACTATCGGTAGGCCGATAGGTGTACCGACGCCTACCGACCATGATGGTCAAATCCTCCTTCGGTAGGTTAATTGGTGTATCGACGCCTGCCGATCAGCTATAAAAGTCTCTTGTTGGTAGGCTCGTCGGTGTATCGACGCCTACCAACCAACTCAAGTCTATTATACATTAGTCCCTGTAGGTAGGCCGATCGGTGTACCGACGCATACTGACGCATGTCAGATATACTCTGTCGGTGGCGCGGTCAGTGCAATGATGCCTACTGACGAGCTCGATAATTACTTTCTAACACCATCGGTAGGCCTGTCGGTGTACCGACACACCTACCGATGTGTAAAAATACATATTTTTCTGGATTAATCATGGCAGTTCAAACATCATACATAGTACGATCAATTAAATATGAATTTAACATAGAATTCCTCATGTTATCCTAAATCAATAATTATATAAATCAAGCTACTGATCATGCTATAAATGCTAAACATATTCCATGGATATCATGTGATTTCTCTTGAATTTAACAGAACAGTCATGTATAAAAATGAAGACTATACAGAATAATCTACTTACATTGATTGGAATTCGAGTAGCAGCTAACGAATGGGAATTCTCTTTACTCGATTACTTCTCCTCTTCTTGTCGTCCTTCCTCTCTTATTCTTCGCTGCAACAATTCCAGTTTAGAATCTTCCTTCTCACTCTCAGTTTCTCTCTCAATACTCAGTTTTCTCTTCACTCTCTCTCTCACTGTCTCAGTCGTTCTTAAATTTCAAACACAAGGTTAATGGGGAGAACCCACGTATGGGAAGTTAAAGGTCTAGGGATCTGTCTCCCTAATTTCTCTCCCATGCATCCTCAACCTTTGTCACCTCACCTTGACCAATTCAACACTGCCACAACATCAAGACCAATTCAAATGCATGTTCGTGCATTAGAGAAAAGTTTGTTATTTTTGTAATTTCATTAGTTTGCCCCATTTCAAACTAAATTAAAACGTGGCCCCCAAGAAAAAAATAATATGCTATTATTAACCCCCCTCTAGTGTACAATTTAATTATAATTCTAACCTTATCATTAAATTAAATATACAAACCTTATAACATATCAAATTAGAATAGCCAAATAAATAACTTAAATAAGGGGAAATAAATTTAAAGGTTTTAGGTCATTACAACTTACCCCCCCCTTAAAAGAGTTTTATCCCCGAAATTACGCACCTTAGTTCGTGAACAGTTGAGGGTAACATTCCCAAATCTCGGACTCAAGCTCCCATGAAGCTTCAGATTCGTCATGATGACTTTACTAAATCTTCACCAAAGGTATAGTCTTGGTCCTCAAGACTTGTTCCTTCATATCTAGAACTCGCATAGGTTGCTCTACATAAGATACACCCTTTCGTAGCTGCAACTGACTCCAGTCTAGAACATGTGATGGGTCGGGCTCATACTTCTGCAATAGTGACACATGGAATACATCGTGTATAGCCGAAGTCTGCGTAGGTAGATCTACTCCATACACCACTCGTCCGATGCGCTCAAGTACTTTAAATGGTCCAACATACCTCGGAGCAAGCTTCCCTTTACGGTCGAAGTGCATAACCCTTCATCAGAGACACCTTAACGAAGACATGATCACCAATAGCAAACTCAAGGTTTCTCCTCCTCCGATCAGCGTAGCTCTTCTGTCTACTCTAGGTCGTCTTTAGTCTCTCCCTGATCAACTTCACCTTATCAGTGGTTTCTTGGACGAGCTCAGGTCCAAAAATACTGCTCTCACCAACTGCTGCGAAACGGACAGGTGAACAGCATGGCCTCCAATATAACGTCTCAAAAGGAGCCATGCCAATACTCGAGTGGTAGCTATTGTTGTAAGAGAATTCCACCAGAGGTAGATGTTCTCCCCAACTACCACCGAAGTCCATCACACAAGCTCGTAGCATACCCTCTAGCACCTGATTCACCCTCTCAGTCTAACCGTCTGTCTGGAGATGGTAGGCCGTACTGAAGTCTAACGGAGTACCCATGGCCCTTTGCAAACTCTCCCAAAACTTCGACGTGAAAAGTGAGCCCCGGTGCTGGTCACCGGAGGTAGTGATCCAAAATGAATGGTTCGGGTCTCTTCTGTGCTGGCCTTCTCTTCTAGGGAACTATCACCCGTCAATGGTGATCGTTCTGGAGCATCGGTGCCTTGGAATTGGGCCAGGAGTTGATCTAACAACATACCATTGTCTTCTTCAAAGACAGTAAGCTCTGTAAACATTTCTTTCTTGTCTTGGACTTCTGATGTTTGCTGTTTCTTTGGTGCTATTATTTGGGTTGCACCTATAAAGTTTTTGGCAACCACCATTCCTTCATCTCCTCTCTGCTGGACCGATATGGCTATGTTGGCTACCCCTTTGCCAACCCCTTTTTTGGGTTCGAGTCATCTTGTACCCGAATCGCTTGAAGTATGGATGGACAACTCTGGTTCACCTATCATTTCTTCCCCTAGGGGTTTAAATATCCTTGGATGAGTGTTATAAGAGCGGTCGTCTCTGTTCGGGTATCATTTTTCGGGTGGCCCTTCATTATAATTCTGCCTATATTGCCAAGGTTGTGGCCGCCATGGTTGGCGATAATCTCTTCCTTCTTTCCTGACTTGTTATTTCATTTCTTCATGACACCTGCCACAAATGATACGACCCTGGTGGAACCTGTCCTGAACGCCCAAATGATTTGGTGGGAAAACTAATCAGTCATGGAGACAACGACCGTGGCTTCCTAATGGCATGTATTTGTGAATTCCATTTTCTCCATCAGATGACTTGCCCCCAGGCCTCAAATCAACCTTCACGTGATGGTTTCTGAGTCTGGATCCAATCATGTTGACTGCGAAAGTAGTGGGAAACGGATCAGTGTCAATTTGCATGACATCCTTCCCTTTTCCAGGTTACTAAAGTAGTCCTCGATCAATGTTGTCCTGTATCATAGATCGAAAAACGGAACAATCAATAATTGAATGGGTTTGAGTTCCATGCCACTTACAATATTCACCATTTTTAAGTTCATCAGCCGAAGGGACTTTATGCCCCTCTGGTAGCCTGATGAACTTTCCTTTTAGTAGGTGATCAAAGATCTCGTCAGCCTTTGAAATGTCAAAGGAAAATTTCCTTCCTTTGTATGAGAAATTTCTCTTCCCTTCCATCTGTGTACTGGCCATTTTCTTCTTTAAAGCCGTACAAGAGAAAAGTTTATTCGATATTACTTCGGTCACAGCTAACTCATAGTTGGGATCTTGAAAACAAGTCCCGAAGGTAGCCGTTTTTCTTTGATTCTCCTCCTGGAGAATTCGCTCATATTTGGACACCCGGGTTGATAATTCGAACAAGTCTTCGAATTCCATCCCATCAAACTTCTTCCAAAGTTCAATGTCAAGGCCTTTTTGGGCTAGTTTCACAAATTCTATTTCAGGGAGTACAATCCTACATCTATTTCTAACCTTTTTAAACCTTCTTATGTATCTGTCCGCCATTTCATCCGGCAGTTGTCTTAACAGAGCTAGATCGGCCATGGATACTTCTGGCTCAGTCTAGTAGAACTGAGAGTGAAATTTTTGTTCCATCTCAGCCCAATGTTGGACCGAGTTAGGAGGTAAGGTTTTGTACCAAGTGAACGCTTGGCCAGTTAGGGAGTTCCCAAACAGCCATAACTTATGGTACTCAATTGGTGATAATTCTCCACACTGTCCCATAAATCGGCCCACATGCTCAATGGTCGATTGGTAGTGCTTGTCATAGGCACCCAAAAATAAATCCTTACTCTTGGATTTACGAATATTTATAGTATTGCGAGTAAGGGTTGAACCCACAGGGAATGTCTATCTTATTTTTATGTCACTTTGAAGTAGAAAAGGGAGAATTTTATAGTTAATGAAATTACTTAAAAGAAAATTGAAATTTATAATAAAGGATTTAATCAAGGAAAACAAACCTTGGTTGTAGTCAACATCCACCATTGGAGATTCACAA
>JAUPMG010051263.1:0-13878 GCA_031762675.1 Pachysandra terminalis | reverse complement strand
CAGAAATCATCATCATGAAATTCTACGACTAAAACATGTAGATATGCAGTACAAGGTTAAATCATGTTTGTTCTATCCTTGGCAGCATATATCTTCAAGGATTGGAACTATAAAATCCAGTGAATGGAAAAACCATGCCAAATCAGAAACATACTCAATCAATCATGGAAAACAGAGCATCATACACATGATGGAAACGGTAACCATATAAGCTACTTACCTCAACTTAGTTTGCTAATGGAGATGAGGATAGAAAAACTCCTAAGGATCTCTTCCTCTTCTTCACTTCTACTCCACTGCAACACAACCCAGAAAACAGTCCTTCTTCTTCCCTTCTTTTCAAACTCTCTCCAAGTTCTCTCCTCTAACTCCTTCTTCAAAGTTTTCTCCTAGATAAAACCTAACAAGCGAATGAGAGGGATAGGGAGCAACTCCCTAACTTCTCTCCCTCAACAGCCACGAACTGCCTATGTCAACCCCCACGTTACCTCTCTTGTGAGACCAATTCAACCCAACATCTTGTGCGTTATGAGTTTGTTACAAAACTGTTGAATTAACAACACTAACACCATTCTAAACAAAATTACAGAAAAGCCCCAAAATAAGTACTTGACTAACAAATTAAACCCCTATGATTAATTTGCAATTATATCAAATAAATACAATCATATAGGACACTAAATAAATACTCTAATTAAAGAGATAAGTCACATGCTCTCCTCTTGATTATAATATGGTTCTATCTAATTAAATATTATCCCAAACATATAATTTAAACATTTGTTAATTAAGGCAAATTTACTAATCTAACCTCCACTATCTCTCTAATTAATCTCATCAAATTAGCCCAACTAATTAATCATATAGTATTTATTATTATTTTGTTATTTGCCGTTCTGGGTCACTACAGTCATAAACAAGTTACGACTTAAATGGGTTGGGTTGGGTTTGACCCATTTACGAATGGGTTGGGTAATCATGGACCCAAACCCAACCTGCCCTTAACCAGGTTGAACCCGCCAACCTGTTAATTTTTTAATTTATTATATATTTTAATTTTAAATCTAATTTTAAATTGATAAAATTTTAAATTAATGAAATTATCAATCATCAACGTCACCTATTTAACATTATATTTTTAATAAATATTGTAAAAAAATATATTAAATATTAAAAATATATTTTTAAATGGTTAAATATAAAAATAGTAAAATGCGTGTGAGTCAAAAACTATAGAATAATTCCAATAAGTAATAGTAGTCTAGGCAATATGCCAAATTGGCAAATTGCCAATAGGAAATACTGCATACAAAGGAGTTATAAACGTATGTTAAAGAAAATACACGTGCAAGAACAATTAGAAAGTTTGGCGCTTGAGATATGAGATGTGGAGAGTGAAGAGTTGAAAGTTGAAAGCTTGAAGATAAAGTTGTAGAGAGGAAACAAACAGACAAGAAAACCCTAAATTAAAACTCTCTCTTTAACTCTTTTCTTATATCCCTTTGATATATAATACTATTATCACATCTTAATTCGAGTATATAAAACCGAAAAAAAAAAGGGTCGTAAGGGGTTGGTGGGTTGGGTTCAGATTAACCTGTTTACCATTGTGTTCAAAAAACCTAAACCCAAACCCAACCCAATTAATAAATGGGTCAACCCTAACCCGTTTAATGGGGTTAGGTTCAGGCGGGTTAGCGGGGTGGGTCAAAAAATTTCAGCTCTACAAGTGAGTTAGGTCAAGCTCGCTACCTATCCACAACTGGTATGGTGTACTAAGAATTGACTTCGTAGGGACGCAGTTTAAGAATTATGTAGTAGTCATAAGTGCCTCTCCTCAAAAAGTAACGAGTAACGACGCATGTGCCATCATCGACCTCACCATGTCTAATAAAGTACGGTTACTTCTCTCTGCAACACCATTCTGCTAAGGTATGCCTGGGCTCATCAATTTCCTATAGATTCCCTTTTCTTCATATAACTCTAGAAACATATCAGACAAATACTCACGTCATTTATCAGTATGGAGACACTTCATGTGATTATCCAATTGGTTCTCAACTTCTGTCAAAAAGCATCAAAAGCAATCTAATGATTTCCACTTGTGGAAAATCAAATATACAAAACCGTATCGCATGTGATCATCGATGAGTGTAATGAAATAGGACTCTTCATGGTTGGTCCTAACATTGATTGATCTACATATGTCAAAATTGACAAACTCTAAAGGAAGGGTTGATCTCACTACCTTACCAAATGGTTTCCTACATGACTTACCAGCCAAACAATGCTCACAAATGGGTAACTAAACCATGGCAAGTGATCCTAACAGATCTGCTTTAGCCAATCGGTTCATCCTCTCTAGCCCTAACTGGCCAAGTCTAGCATGCCAACTTCATGAATCAGATATAATAATAGTATCATCATGGAAGTCATATTAGAAACCAAATTTGCATCACTTGAATTATCAATATCAAATTTAAACATACCATCAGAAATAAATCCCCTACCATATAAAACCTTCTCTAAAGAAATTGAGACGCAATCTCTACTGATAATAACGAGAAAACTAGTCTAAGTATCTTTACTAGCTATAGCTGATTACTTTGGACATGTCTCTCATTCCTCCACGCTTCCCTTTTTAGGGCACTTGGTACCTTTGTTTGCCTTAGGCACATTCTCAATTTTTTCTCCCTATTGGGATGCCTTACACTTGTGCTTAAGCCAATACCTGGTTGTCTTGCGCTTCGCCGGTTCGGCTTAGAGCGTAGTGTTGTTAGACCTTGCAGTCTGATGCTCTATTTCGAGCTTAAGATGATGCGACAAATCATTGAACATTTTAATGTTCTTATTATGTATCATGATGAGCCTCATGTACTCTCACGAGTTAGGTAGGGATCTCATCACACTGAGAATCTGCAGCTCATCGATTCCCTACGGCTTTCAGATCTCATATCATAGACGACATCTTCCTAAGATGCTCAACTATGCTCACGCTAGGAGCTATCTTGTAGGTATCAAATTTCATCGCTAGTAGTAGCCGAGGTACCAGCGTGTCACATCCCAAACCTAATGAGATCCTTGGGATACCCAAAAAGTTGGAAGATGTAAATCTCACCCCAACACAATGGAAGTGGATAAGCAATATAGAACATAAGCGGAAGTAATATATTAATTCTAATAAATAGTAATAAAATATATACTTTATTTCTATAATGAACTGAAATAATCTACAATTTAACATATAATGATCCAACTTCTATCTTCTATGCCCTTTATCCCCATATAGCAGCCCTCTTCGATAGAATTCATCCAATACCTGAAAAATATTAATAACAACAACATAAGCTTACAGCTCGGATGAGTAAGCTCCTCAAATCAGGGTATTTACTCAAAAACAGATGTTATGATAAAATAATAATAGAATATAATAACTTAAGAAATAATGAGTAATATCTCATATATATGAGCAATAAACACACACACACACACCACATAATGCAGTTCTCTCCCACCTCACTTGGTATTTGAGTAAGTCCACACAACTTGGTCTCATAGACTAGTATGCCTAACTATACATGATAACATGCAAGTCAATGTGCATCATACACAAGACTATCACACAATAACAAGCACAAGAATATGAAATGCAATGCTTGTTGTTTGGCATTTGAATAGTGTATGTCCCACACCAGATCCAACCCCTGGCTATCCAAGATGAAGACCCTCCCCCAAATACATGGCTAGAATAGAGGTTATTCTACGTGCGCACCGCAATTTCTAGGGGTTGCGACCAAATTGGCACAATCCCCACTCTTATTTTTTATCACGGGAACATAACCAAGGCATCACCAATGTGAAATCTCCTTAATGAACCATATATTACCCGATCTACTAACAGAATTCACTCATATGATTCGGCTATTGGCAAGTGCCCCCGCTC
The DNA here is from genome assembly GCA_031762675.1 of Pachysandra terminalis. Taxonomy (NCBI): domain Eukaryota; kingdom Viridiplantae; phylum Streptophyta; class Magnoliopsida; order Buxales; family Buxaceae; genus Pachysandra; species Pachysandra terminalis. The sequence continues at coordinate 9,935 of JAUPMG010051263.1, read as the reverse complement.
ACTTGGGACCCCATACAAGGCCCATCCCTCACCTTGGGTGAAAAAAATAACAGTCCCATCATGGAAAAAATATCCTCACACAAACAAACCAAGAAAAATATCTAGTGTTTTCACTATTATCTTAACCAGAATCATATCTGGCAATTCCTCGTCAAACTCCAAGTGTCAAGTCAAACTCATTGGACTTACTGAAAGTCACAATGCCCACATATAGATTAGTGCCTAATTACTAAATGCAATTCACGAAACATAGTATATCATGCTTACACACATCATAATCATCAAGCAAACACATGAGTTGCATTCCCATGATTCTAAACTATTATAATGCACATAAGGATATATATATATATATATATATGTGTGTGTGTGTGTGTGTGTGTGTGTGTGTGTGTGTGTGTGTGTGTGTGTAAAGAACACACTTTAATTTAATGAATGAATTATAATTAAGTATATATCTTATTAAACAATGAAAGTATGCACACACACACACATACAATTGATCATGAGTTATTCACCACATAAGAAAAGATACATAGAACACCTATTAGACTACTAAACACGCATAAAATACAATTAAGCATTAAAAACACACACATGCATTATATAATGATCTAGACATTCTTATATTATGCCCATTAATGTTTGTGATAAATTTAACATGCTAATCCATTCAGTTTGATCATTCACCCTATGGTCCAGGCTTTAATAGGCTCAATTATGGGATATAGATAGGTCAAAACATGTAATTCAATCCTAAATACCTAGAAACTCTTCCCACATATTTAATTCTACATTATACAGGTGTCTAATAAGTCAAACTATCAAAAGTAATCAAAAGAGGGTTTGGTTGGCCAGATTGCCGGTAAAAATTTCCTTAATAGTTAATTTATGTCAAATGTATACCAAAATCAAATTCTAACACCATAAACAATCTCAATTAAGTATTTTAGATATGCTGGTAAAATTTCATGACAATCAGAAATAGTTGAATTTTGGGGGTCTATCCCTGAGGGGACTTACAGGTAGGCTGAAGCTATTGGTCGACTCCACGGTCGACCGAGGCTTGGGAAATTGTTTCAAATTTCCTAAAACCTCATATATAGGTTGGTCAGGGTCTGATTAGGTTGAAATGGGTCAAAACTCACTAAATAATTTATTTTCGGTCTAGTGCTCAATCTGGCCTCGGGCTTAGATCCCTTTTCCAACATAACTCGTCTTCTAAAGTTGAAATGGGCCAAAACTCACCAAATAATTTATTTTCGAGTGATGGGCCAAAAGGCAATTTTCTGGGTTTTTCAGCTTTGACGTATGTTTGGTAATTTGGCCATAACCTTTGATTTACTTATCAAAATCACCTCAAATTTGAAACACTGTGTTCTTAACAAACAGAAGAATCATAAAAAATTAAAAACTTATATAAAAAAATTAATTGATTATTTTATCGATACTTCAGATCTTGATAAAATTCTCAATCTTTGTTCTTCTTTTTAGTCTCTTAACATCTAATGGTGGTTACTATCTTTATTGAATCTTTATTGTTGAGTTTTACTTATAAGAACATGAGGAAGGGTTTAAAATTCGAAAACAATAATTTCTTCATGTTATATCACATGTTTAGGCTTAAATACACAAGAATTTAAAAGCGAAACTTACATGAACTGCATAATTTTGGTGTTGGTTCTTCTTCTTTCTCGATTTTCTAGGCTTCTAGGGTTTGAATGTGTTTGATCTCTTCTCCCAAAGGTTTCTCATATTTTTCTATCTTTTTCTAGGTTTAGATTGACTCTAAAGGCTTCTTTTTATAAGATTAGATGCTAGAAACTACCTAAAGTCCTATTACAACTAGTAAGCTTCTATTTTAAGCTATTAGGGAGTCCTAATCCAACTTTAACTCAAGTCTTCTAGAAGTTATTAATTAAAACGAATCTCCTATATTTTTAAAGTCAAATTTATTGGTTTGGGCCTTAAGGAATAACTTATGCTCATTAAGCTACTTAATTAATTTAATTGAAGTTCATACTTAATCACTTAAGCCCAATTCATTTTAATAAACTCAACTCCTTTTAAACTAAGCCCAAGACTAATTAATTAAGTCCAATACTTAATTAATTAAGCCTTAAACAATAGATTATGCTTTGATGTGTGATCAGACAAAGTCTTTATAAAATAACTTAATTAAAATACATATATAGTAAGTATGAAAGTGGATAAGGATATAGTTCATATTAGAATCTTATTATACCCTTATTAATAAAACAATTTTCTATTTATGATTTTTAGCATTGTTACACAGCGAACGCGAATTTCAGTGCATTTAACATCTCAAGTGCATTCTTATAGGCCTCAAATTCACCAATAAGATCATTATGCATACTGTTTAACATAGTAAAGCATGCACAACGATCCTTCTTGGCCCAAGTCTGATAAGCCTCCATGTCTCTATGATGCTAGGTTGTGGTCCCCTCCTCGGGATAAATTAGGTTATGTGATAAAGTCTCTAGGGCTTCAAACTCATCGAGGAGATACTGGATCTTCCTATGCCATATGTCGTAGTGCTTACCATCCAACTTCTCACCTTTCTTCAGGTCAGCTACTGTACTTTTAACGACCCTATCACTACAATTATAGTGCACCTATCTCTAACATCTTATATACACCAACACTATTGATCTTGCATCATTATCTACGACTAAACAATAATATTAATCTTTATTTATCATATCAAAAATACACTAGACCGTACGTCATAATGCATAATCATCACCAATACAATAAAATTTTAATACTACTTTCAATCAATAATATGCAAAACCCTTATTGGAAATAACATAATCTCGAATAGGATGTTATTTACATGTTAGCCTCATATAGTCATGCAAATAAAAAATGATTAAATCATGCTATTATTCACATGTTAACCTCATATAAACATTCAAATAAAATACGTAATTAAATCACGACATTATTTATATGTTAACCTCGTATAATCATGCAAATAAAATTAACTAAATCATGATACTATTTACAGGTTATCCTCATATAAGCATTTAAATAGAATTAACTTAATCATGCCTCCAAAAACTAGCATTATAATTCAAAAATAAAAAATGAATTTCAAGGTCTGATCAGGGCGCGCACGGCAGGGAACGCAGGCAACCCAGCGCCCAGGCCCAGCACAGCAGGGTGCGCGGTCAGCCTAGCGTAACAGGGAACGCAGGCAACCTAGCGCAACAAGCAGCGTGCGGGTAGCCTAGCGCATCAAGGCGCGTGCAGGCAACCCAACGCCCTTGCGAGTAGCCTAGCAAAGCAGGGCGCATGCGGACAGCCCAATGCAGCAGGGAGCTTGTAGGCACAGCAGAGCAGAGCGCACACAGGCCCAGCGCAACAAGGCACACACAAGTAGCCCAGCGTAGCAGGGCATGTACGAGTAGCCCAGAACAGCAGGGCGCGCAGGCGCAACAACCTAGGGGCATATGTGTAGGTGTAGCAACCCAAGGGAGTGCATGCAAGTGCAGCAACCCAAGGGCGCGCATGTGGGTGCAGTAGCCAAGGCATGCATGTAGGCACAGGAAGCCAAGCGCAGCTGCCCAAGAGCACACGCATAGATACAAAAGCCTAGGGACACGCGCAAGTAGGAGTTTCTACATAAAATTGCTAATTAGACGAGGTTTCTCAACATACCTCAATCCAATGAAGATGTATCGCAAAAGCCTTGATACCAATGAAGGTTGTAGATGACTCGGATCACGTAACTCAATGCACACGAACTCGGATCTGCAACGAAAGATCTCTATCGAACCGAAAAGCGTCCCATGTCAGAATATGTGATTACTAGATCTGCATACAATGAATCCACACTCAATCGACCTAGGGCTTTGTATGGAACCCTAATAGCAAAACCAGATCTCCGTAGGAAGAAGAGACGAAGAGAAGAGAGGGTTCTCTAGGGGAGATTTCCAAAATCGTGAATAGTAACTTTGGGTAAGGAGGAAGAGTCTTCTATATATGTCAGACTCAACTCAATTCCTCTTAGGACTTTATCTCCTAACTCAATTAAGAGGGAGCTATCCATATCCACACTTCTAATCAAGAATGAACATCCTCGGATCAGCCCAACCAAGTCGACCCATTTCTAAAATCCAACAAATGGAGGTTTTAATTTAGGGTAGACAAACAGTTAAGATTGGGGTTTACTCGGATTTTAACCAACAGATTGGGGTTTACTCAGGTTTTAACCAACAGATTGGGGTTTACTGGAGTTTTGACCAACAGAGAAGATTGAAGAGATTGCATGGGATTTTCTTCCCGATTCGAGTCTGGTTTTTGAAGAGGTTTCTACAGGTTTGATTTTCGGTTAAAAAGAAGAATTAGAATTTGGGGTTTTGGGTACTCGTTTCCTAGGGATTTGATGAGGTTGAATAGGGATTTTGAGGAGGGTGGGGTTTCGATTTCGCAAACATTAGGTTCAGCTTTCCTGGCATTTTTCCTAAGGTTTTGCAAGCGATTGAAAAAGAAGATGGAGGGATTTGCTTTGCCTACTAATTTTCCCCCAATCCTCCTCTATTTGGTTAGCCTTTGAAGTGTTTTCTTCCCCCACTCCGCATGCTGATCTTCTCCCTCCCTTCTTCCCTCTGCCTTTTCTTCTTCTTTTTTTATCCTTTTTTACGCATTTAAAACCTTTGCCCTTTTTTGATTGATCTTATATTAATTCTTTTTTATAACAAACTGAAACTGTCTAAATCCTACTTTTTCACCCACCGAATCTAAAAATCCTAAACTAATCCTAATATAAACATATTTTTCTTTTTCTTTTTATTCCAATAATTATTTGTCCATTTAATTTCTATTTTATTTATTAAAAACCCGTTTAACCAATTATTAATCATCAAATACTGAAAATATCCCTCTCATCCTCAATTTTATAATTTGACCAAATTACAACTATTTTGAAGAATGCTGCACAAAAATATCAAATCTGAAGTCAAAACATTTTTGCGATGTCAAAAAGTCACAAATATGACCTAAAACGGCATTGTGGGCAAATGGGCATTTCTGTTACAATCTCAAAACTAGGGAATAGTTTACCTATTGGAATGCATTTTCATCCTAAAATTCATTGTCAAAAACAGATTTTGGGTGACGATGAATCGAGTGGAGTCCACTGAGAGTATTTTGATAATTTCACAGATTGCTGGGATTTCAATGAGAATTTTGGTACACAAGGGCAGGGATTAAGAATGACGATCAGAGATTGCAAAGGTCTCAAGTTCAAGCCTCCAAGAACTACAAAGATCAAAAGAGCATTTTTCATGCAAATTGGGGTGTCTACACTAAACATCCCTAAAAGCCATTAGTTTTTGGATATGGGGTGATCTCTGTTGATCCCAACTCTATCGCATTTATCTCTAAGAGCTCCAGATTCATCCCTGGTCTCTTCCTGGTTGGAAAATCATCCACATCACGTTACTCAATCTGTGTTTGACCCCTGTTGGACTGTTCATGGACAAAACTTTAGCCCTTAGAGTGCTCTGAGTATCTGCCAAAGATGCACTTAACGACTCTTTTTTCTAGCTTTTCTGTCTAGTGGGAAGGCACATGAACATGACATGTCGATCCCCATGGTCTCATGTGAGTAAGGTCAGGCACTCTACTTATTCATAACTGATATTGTGTGATAGGAACTGACTTCATAGGAACATGGTTCAGGATGTAGGGTGCAATCATAAGTACATCTCCCCAAAAACTAATAGGTAGATTCTCACGCGCCATCATCGACCTTACCATGTCTAATAAAGTACAGTATTTCTCTTTGCAACACCATTTTGCTGAGGTGTGTCAAGGATTGTCAATATCCCATGGACTCCTTTTTCTTCACATAAATCTAGGAATAAATTCGATATATATTTGCGTCCTCTATCAGTACGAAGACACTTAATGTGTTGATCCAATTGGTTCTCAACTTCAGCCATTAAATGTCTAAAGCAGTCTAATGATTCTGACTTGTGAGAAATCAGCATAACCGCATCACATGTAATCATCTATAAATGTGATGAATTATAACTCTCTGTGCCGTGTCCTAACATTAATTGTTACAGACGCTCTCACTGCCTTACCGAATGGTTTCCTACATGACTTATCAGCTAAACATTGCTCACACATGGGTAGAAAGACCTTGGTGAGCGATCCCAATAGACCTTCTAAAGCCAATTTGTTTATCCTTTCTATACCTATGTGGCCAAGTCTAGCATGCCATCTCAATGAATCAGAAATAATAACATCATCATTATGGAAAGTCAAATAAGAAACCATATTTTCATTACTAGAATACTCAACAATTAGTTTGAACAACCCATCAAAAATAAATCCTCTACCATATAAAACTGACACCAAAGAAATAATAACACAATCTCTACTAAAAATAACAAAAAAGCATAGTCTAAGAAACTCTACTACTGATATGAAATGCCAGGTGTCACGCCCCGGATTCCGACACCCGAATCCCTAGGTGGGTTGCACGGATCACAACGTGAGACCTTCAGGTTCCCAACCATGAAACGCGAAACACAATAAACCAACCAATAATAAAAATCTAATAATGCTTTCATTAATCAAATCAGAGTGCGAAAGACAAAGTATATAAATCAAAACTTGGCTTCACATGAGCCTACAATCTGTAATAACTACTCAATTACCTTATTACATCAAATCAAAACTATTAAATTAAAACCATAAATAATCCAAACAGCATCAAGTCCACACTAATCATCTTGACCTGCAACATAAATAAGTTGCGTGAGCTTGGAATGCCCAGTAAGAAACAGTTCTGACAACCATCCACATGGAACAACGTTAGTCCATACATCATACAACATCATAGATTTAAGGCAATCATATAGCAGTAAACATGTCATTCAATTCATATCATATCAATCAAGTTTGTAATGCATAAGAATTCCATAAAGCCAATCACATATGCATAAGAAGCACTCCACTATCCGGTGATCAGCCGGTCCACAACCTTACGGTCAAAATGTCTCCACAATCAATCATCCCATGTGTACAGTGTGGTTTTGTAGGATTCGCAACCTATCAGGCTCAATTCCCGTAGCTATTTCTTACATTTAGGGATTAACACCTAGGAAAGCCTTCTATGAGGACGTTTACCCACGTACATTTAGGTATTTAACCTAGGGAGGTGGTTTATCAAGATGATTACCCACAACAACAACTTCCATATTTCCAACTGTTACTGCCCGGTTGATCGGACTCAACCATCAAACAACTAGTAGGATTGCCGGTGGTAAGGTTCTTCGGAAGCTACTAGTGCGCTCATACATACGGATAATCCTTGGAACAACATCACAAGTATTCTTTCCAACAATCAATCAAATCTCTAGTGACAACATCCTTCGGAAGCTATCCGTACGCCCATACACACGAATAATCCTTAGGAAGCCATCATGGGATTCCTTTCCATTGCATACATGCACAATCAACTATAATCATCTCATGCAATACATATTATTTGTTTTCCACATTCATTCCACAAGTCAATTGGTTAGTTACTTAAGTCAAACTATTCTGAAAATCAGGTATGTGTATTTATTGTGTCTTCGGTTGGGGCATCTGTGGACCGAAGCCTGCCAAACACCTAAAATGCACTAAAAACAAGTCTCTGTCGGCAGAGGTGTCAGTGGACCGAAGGTCATCGAGAACTCATAAGGACGTCGGCAGACCGAAGCCTGCCGAATAGCAAAATTGGCCTATAAAACAGTCTCTATTGGTAAAGGCGTAAGTGGAACGAAGCCTGCCGACCTGCGCAAAATCTGTGTTTTTCTTTTGCTTTCGAAATCCAACTATACGCTATCAAATACATTCTAAACATCATAAATCCAATCCTACAACTCCAAAAACATGCGTAAACATCCAATACCTCATTAAACATACTTTTAATGAAAGATTTAAATACATATCATGATCAAAATATGGAAATCATCTAGCGTTCTACCATGTTCACAACACCAATTCAAACACACATATAAGGTCATAAAATCTATCTTAATGCAATTCATACTTCATGATATCAACAATAAACATGTGATCACGCATTAATGACTTCTAGAATTCCAAAAGGATTATACAGAAAATGCAACTTACAGATTATACACGCTTTGATGTTGAACCTAGCGTGTTCTTCCTTTCTCTTTGCTTCTTCGTCTTCTAGTCAACCCAACCACAACCTCTATCTTTCTTTTCTCTTTTCTTTTTTCTCTGTAAAACCCTAATTTGTGTCTCTTTGATATGCACGATCCCTCTTCTGAACCTTCCTTTTTATAGCCATCAATCCTCCCTCCCTTCTAATTCTCACGCAGCTCCTCTCTCTCTTTTCCAATTCTACACGTCCCTTCCTAATCCAAATCTTGTCACGCCCCAGATCCCGTAACCCGAATCCCTATGCGGGATGACATGGATCTCGAGGTAAGACCTTCGGGATCCATTTCTGGACCACAGATTGACAACATCAAAACCAAGATAAGGATGAAATAAAAGCTGTTTTATTCATCCCACAAAGTAGCGGAAGCAAGGTACAACAAAAACTGAATACGAGCCCAACGAACGGGTTCAAAAGAGCCTTATTACATCTCAATCATTATAACCCAAGTTTTTCCATAAATAAATAAAAGAATAACAAGCAAATGAACTGTAATGAACTGTGTTTGCCCATCATCAATATCGACCTGCAACATGAAATTTGCATGAGTTTTGATTACTCAGCAAGCATGATCCAGTCATCAATTCATACATCATTTATGACAAAAATCCAGATTACACGGTAATACAATAGGAATCAATAGCATGTAATATGACATGAGTATGATGCAAGAATGAACACTCAGATGGCCTAATGTATGCTCAATCAAGAAATGCAATTTGTTGTGGTTTATGCCTATTTTTATATAATATGTTAAGTGTCCCTCATTGCAGCTTCACCACAGCTTCAGGATCTATGTCCCAGGAACATCCGGCTGTCCCGTCTCCGATCCAGCACTAACCCATGGTTCGAAACCCACCATATGCTGATTTTAGAGTGTACAATACTCAAGGTCCATTCGACCTTATGAGCCAACTATGATTCATAACTTATTTTGTAGGACTATCAACCTACGAGACTAGGCAACCACGTCTTTCCCACCAACCGAGCACACTTAGCATTTCACATGAACATAGAATGAATGCACAATCTTATAACCAAAAAGAACTATGCCCTCTAGATGTGTCTCACAAATGTGGAGGTGCGGGTGGATTAGGATCAGGGTGAAAAAAACCCTGACGGAGGAACTGCTCCATCATATCGTGGGTCCGTCTCTGTAAGTTCTCAATGGTTCCTAAGCCTGACAACATGGAATGTGTATGTCTCTCAAGGTCCTGTGTGGCCCTGACCTCCCTCTGTAGGTCAATCATATCACCCTGGATGTGGCCAACAGAATACCTGAGGTGGTCAACAGAATCCCTCAAGTACATGTACTCCTGATAGGACATATGGTAGGATGAATCCTGGCCCATATGCATATTAGGAGTGGCAGTATAATCCATGAAATCGGACTCACGGTCCCCACCCTCAGTCTCTACCTGAACCCTAGATGGTCCTCCTGCTTCCCATGTATATGTATGGCCTGCTGGAACCTCTGATGGTCCAGCCTGGTAGGTAGGAACGTCCTCAACTAATGGAGATCTAGATGGTCCAGTCTCCTGGCCTCCTATGTCTCCTCCGACCTCCTCTAGAGGGGCATCCTCTACAGGGGCATCCTCAAAAGGAGCATCATCCTGTACTCCTAGATCTACCCCAGCCTCCTGCTCACCTGCCTCCTGCTCTCTATCCCTAGCAGCATAATATCCTATAACATGAGGCAGATGCCTCATGTGCGAAACGC
>JAUPMG010051252.1:0-13878 GCA_031762675.1 Pachysandra terminalis | reverse complement strand
GATTGAAAGCATAATACAATTCGACCCTATTATTACCCATGTAATTCTGATGCCTTTGTCTTATACAGTTTAGAAGCGTTCTAAATGGCCTATTTGCAGGATTGTAGGGCCACCAACCTAGTTGGTTCCATCATGAAGTCCATGCCTAAAACCGGGATATGGGATGCAATTTTCTCCTATCTTGTCTAGATTTGTGAAGTTAAACAAAATGGCAAAATGTGACAGGAAGAATGGATAAGAAGTTAAACAAAATGGCAAAATGTGACAGGTCATTGAATTCAGTTGATTATGGAGTTGGACTCTTCTAATTGGGACATCAAATGGCAAACCCCACCCCCCCTGCCAGAACAGCAGCTACAACCCACACTAGCAGATAGAGATGCATGTGCATGCAGACATACACAAATTTATGAACATACTTATATTTTAAGATGGAAGCATTAACAAATGATTTTCAGTTGCTCGAGATAACAAAGGCACAGCTTTTAGGATACAGGAGCATTCATAAAACTCCTTGAAAATACATTTCAAATGTTGAAAAAGGAACGGTTTGATAACACGCTAAGAAGAAGGAACTAGAGATATGATTACATACTAATATGAAAAAATACTACATTTATTACACTTCTATGCGGGATATTTTTTTTTATTTTTTTATTTTTTGGGAGAGGTAAGATGAGATACTTTATTTATCAAGATAAGGAAACAGATTACAGCCATTGATACATGCTACCCTGAGCATCATTGAGGAGAACCTTAATAAAAGTATTTGGTAACTTATCAAGCTCTAAGATTACATCATCATTTTCATTTTATGCAAAACTTGAAAGAAAATCTGCTGAAGCATTTGTTTCTCTGAAGACATGATTCACTGAACACTCTTGATGATACCTTGCCATCCTCCGTCTTATAGAGTGAACTAATTCCCTGTACTCCAAAGGAATGCTTGCTTCTGAGTTTGTATTTAGGTATAACATAGCATTTGCTGAATTATTGTTCCACCTTCCCAACTTATATTGAATCACAAAACTAATAGTTATAGTGGATAATAGATAGCGATATCTCACAGAACATGTATCACATTTCAATAGAAAGTAACATATTTCATGTATGATGTAAATGTATATAAATATAATAAATAAGGGATATTTTTATTTTTGCTCTACAATTACAAATAATCGAGAGCCCAGCCGACCCTAACTTTCTACTCTCCAACAATTTTTTTCTCTCATCTCTTTTCTTTTCTCCTACTTTCCAAACCTTCACAACTTGGTACCAAAGCGAGGATACGTCTATCATCTATTGTATTTACTGCTATTTTTGCATTTTTACTAATCCAAGAAGCAAAACCCATCAGCTGATCTGCTGTTTTCTGCATTTTTTGAGGTGTACACCTGTTGTTAGCAGCTGTATGGCCTCTTGGGAGATTGCGTTCACTAGGTTTGATTGTCCATAATTGAGATGATGCTATAAATAATTGTTCCAGAAAAAAATCTTCGAAGGTAGTTGGGAACTGTGTAGAAGGTGTCTACAATCAGTAGTTTCGAGGAGGCGGTAGGGACGTCTAGAGTGCAAGAAACTGTAATCCCTGTAGATGACTCAAGTGACACGCCAAATGTACTCATCACAATTGTTAAGTTTGATGGGAAAAATGGTCTCCTTTTGCCCGGATGTATATTAGGGGAAGAGAAAAGTTGGAATATATTAATTGAAAAGTCAAGGTGCCTAGAGAAAATGATCCAGCATATATATAGTAGGAACAAGACAATTTGCTTGTGATGTTCTAGTTGCTTCACTCAATACAACCAAACTTCCATTTTTTGAAGGCAATACAAGCGATTTAGGATAAGGCAGATCAAACATATGGAGGAATATTGCTCAAGTGTATCAGTTAAGGAAGAACGGTGCTAATCTTTATCATAGAGAGATGACTTTATCTATGTACTTGGCACATTTTCAAGGGATTTGAGAAGAGATGAATTTTTTATTTTTATTTTTTTGATAATTAACAACAGTTTATTGATCATCAAAATAGGGTTTATAAAAGGATCACAATGTGATCAAAACAAAAAACAGAAAACATATAAAGACAGTCTATAAGGAACATATGTACACAGAGATGAAATCACAAAACAGACATCAGAAAATGGGACCACGAGAGTCCCGCGACCTCATCTGATTTGCTCCAACAACACAGCAAAATCCACTCGTCACAATAAACTCCCTACCCACTCCACCTCTAGCCAAACAATCTGCAATCCCATTTGCCGACCGAGAAATGTGATGAAAAGAAACGCTTATACCGATACAAAGATGTCTTGCTAGGCGAAAAGGGTGAACAAATCTCCATGGAGGAAGGCAGCTCTCTGTCATCCAGGAAATAACCGAGAAAGAATCATCTTCCACAATCAAATTACTCGAGTTAAGCTTCCTAGCCTCATCCAAATCAGCTAGCAGAGCCCAAACCTCCGCTCTATTTCAATCCCCCTCTCCAATCGGCCCTGAATACACATGAACCAGTTTCCCATCAGGTCCTTAAACTGCCCCCCCCCGAACCCCAAACTTACCAGGATTTCTAATAGAAGATCCATCAAAATTTAGCTTGACTACACCAAAGACTGGGGCAATTCAAACATGTGGGTGGCAAGAACAAGCAAGTGAAGAATGCAAAATGGCGTTCCAGTCCCTGACAATCATCTCAATAGAGAAATCTCTGAAATCAAGCAAAACTGATGCGTAGGATGCCACCGAGCTCATAATCAAATTAATAACCGAGGTGAAGCTTCTCTCTATACCTTTGAAGATTCACCTATTCCTCTCACCCCAAATGACCCAAAAAATAGCAAAAACCACCATATCCATCATAGTCTTCCCTCTTTTGCCCAAACCCAGGTATCTCCATTGTGCCAAAATAAAGCTAACTTTCTCTGGCAACACCCAATCCACCCCTAGCCTCTGTATAAAATACATCCACACACCCCTGGCAAAGTTGCAATGAAGAAAAAGATGGTCCATTGTCTCCCACGTCTCCTGCACATGAAACAAATATGTGGAGAGAGAGCTAGATTACCTCTTCTTTTTTGCAACATATCACAGGTATTGATTTTATACAGAATAGCAGTCCAAACAAAAACTCTTAACTCTTGGAGGAACACAAGGTTTCCAAAGTTTCGAAGAGGCAAAAGGAACTGGAGTCAAATTATGTTCCTCACAAAGAAATATGAAGAAAGATCTAGTAAAAAAGGACCCACTAGACCCAAGGGATTAGACTCTCACATCAGGGATGACGGGGTCAATAAAAAAATCCCTTAACTCCACAATAAGGTTACCAAACTCCCCCATTTCTTGTATATTCAGGTCCCTTTTGAATTCGAGATTCTAGGTAAGACCTGACTCGGACCAAGAAAGAACATCAGAAACCAAACCATTTCTAAATCTGGCCACCAAGTACAAACTCTGATAACGATGTAGCAACCTAGAATCCCCACCTCATATATCCTGCCAGAACTGCATACAATCACCATTGCCCACCCTGAATCTAAAATGAGAATAGAAAGATGACGCTAGAGTAGATATGGCCTTCCAAGGACTACGGCTGAAAATTCTTGTAGATTGGCAAATCTCCTAACCATAATCAGACACCCCATATTAACTTACTATTATTAGGTACCAAAGGGCATTGTTATCCATGCTAAAAATCCACAACCGTTTACCAAGAAGAGCCGAGTTACGAAACAAAATATTCCCTAGATTAAGGCCTCCTAACTCCTTGTTCTTGCACACCGTTGTCCAGTTTACCAAATGATCCTTACGTTGATCCCCGCCCTCCCAAAGGAAGTCCTTTGAAGCTTCTAAATAGATTTAACAACCCTAATTGGAGCCCAGAAAAGTGATAAGTAATAGATGGGAAGGTTGGCCAGAGCTGAATTAATCAAAGTAAGCCTTCCCCCAAGAGAAAGATAGTTCCTTTTCCAAGTAACCTCTTCTTCATTTTCTCAATTACAGGATCCCAAAAAGAAACAGATTGGCGTTATCTCCAAGAGGTAAACCCAGGTACTTAATAGGAAGCTCAACCGCCCTACATTCTAGATACTCCGCGAATTGATGAACCTTCTCAGACTCCAAATGAAATCTCATAGTACTAGATTTCTAAAGATTGACCCTAAGACCTGAGACCATCTCAAAATAGCTTTAATCCAATAAGCTTGTTCCTCAAAGGGTTCAAAAAACAAGATTGTATCATTTGCGTACTGAAGATGAGAAACAGACACCCTATTTCCCCAAACCGAAAAACCCCTTATGAGATCCTGAGAAGAGGTGGATTATTACCAGATGTTGGAATAGGATGCTGATTGAGATAACTATTTGAAAAAGGTTGGGAAGAACCACATCTTTGACTTCTTAGCAGGCTTGAACTCAGACTATGAACAACTTAGAGGTTAGATACTGGCACGAGATACACTACCTCCCTAGACATGGTATATGCTCTTGTTCGGGGGTGGTAGGGGTGGTTTCGAAAGAAGATCATGCAGGAGTCTGCACCAAATTCTAGTGAGCATTCAGCACTTGTCTCTTTTACCCAGAAGGATGAAAAAGAGGGAAACCGAAGGGTGGACAATGATAAAAATAAAGTGCACACCATAAAGACATGCTAGGAACTGCATAGAAGGCCTGCTAGGTATAGTTGGGTTAATCAAAACACAAAATCCCCTAGTGGCAACAAATCATCTATGGTACCCTCCATCTCTCCAAATATGTCAACTGAAGGCCCTTGTTCTTCTACTACTAGTTTGTCAGACTCAGAGCTAGAGAGCCTTTGTTGCTTTATGTGGAAACTGGAAGGCTATGCTCCCCAGCCTGACTCGGTACTTGTTTTGCTCAATTATGTTCAAAAGATTCTTGCTCTTCTTCTTATGACTAATAAAACCACTATCTTTTTGGTATCTACTCTTAGGTCAAGGAAAAGTGAGAATTGCTAATGGCTCCTCATCCACCATTTCTGAAAAAAAAAAGGAAATCAGACTAAATGACCGTTAATCTCTTTTTTCAGTTCTTCATGTTCCCAATTAATTTGAACACAAATTGTTGTTAGGGACTAGTCCTATAAAAAATATGGATTATAGTGTGAACTTTTATTCCGCTCGTTGTATTTTTCAAGACTTGGTGACGAAGAGAATGATTAGAAGTGGTAATGAGGTAGCTGGTCTCTATCTACTGGATATGATTTCTTCTACAGCATTGTAGTGGTAGTGCTGACGATTCTCAGATTAGACTCTGGCACATCAAATTAGGTCATTTATCTTTGCCGCCATTAAAAGTTTAATTCCTAAATTTTTTATGTTAATGCCTATGCTGAATCTACATTGTCGAGTTTGTCAATTATTCAAACATTTTAGATCCTCTTTTCCTTTGAGTGATAGTAAAAGTAATTCTCCTTTCAACTTGTTCATTTTGATGTGTGAGGTCCCTCACCCATTGCTTTTTTATTTGGATATAGGTTCTTTATAATTTTTGTGGTGATTATTCTCAATATACCTAGTTTTACTAGATGAATTCAAGGAATGAAGTACCCAACAATGTGCAAAGATTTCAGAAGATGGTTCCAAATCAGAATGACAAAAACATAAAGATATTTCAATCAGATAATGCATGCAAGTACTTAGAAGGAGACTTGCAGAAGTATTTGGAAAGGCAAAGATATTTCAATCAGATAATGCATGCAAGTACTTAGAAGGAGACTTACAGAAGTATTTGGAAAGGCATGGCATAATTCATCAGACCACACCCGCGTACATCTCAACAAAATGATATGGCAGAACAAAAGAATAGGAAACTCCTGGAGATTTCGTGGAGTTATTGCTAAATGCTAACTATGAATGTTCCAAAAAAGTATTGGCTGAAGCAGTTCTTACAGCTGCATTTCTTATTAATCAAATGCCATCCAAGGTTTTAGGGTTCAAATATCCTCTTCAGGTACTTTGTCCAAATCAACCTCCTTTCTTTATTCCTCGTGTTTTCAGATGTCTCTGTTTCTTTCATGTCTTGGATCCAAACCATAAAAAAAATGAGGCAATCAAATGGGTTTTCTTGGGGTAATTACCAAAGAAACCCTTAAAACCCAGGTGTTAAGAAGAGGGGAACTGGCACCTTATAACCAACACATATAGGGCAAAGCCAGGCGATGTGGGACACATTCCAACAACCCCCTGGACCACAACAGTCGAACAGCACCGGACAACAAACCCAACCAAGCTCTGATACCAAGTTGAAAAGCCCAGCCCATTCAACTCTTTAAAACCCAGGTGTTAAGAAGAGGGGAACTGGCACCTTATAACCAGCACATATGGGGCAAAGCCAGGCGATGTGGGACACATTCCAACAATTACTATTCCTATTACTTGTACAAAGCAATTGCATCAAGGAAAGGACTTGCAGATTTATACCAAACTTCCCAAAAAATGGAACAACCACTATCCTAGACACACCCAGTTGGCCTCTTTGAATCCAAGTCAACCATCATGTATTACTCCTACTCCTAGCCATGATATTGATGTTCCTATTCCCTTATGCAAAGGAAACCAACATTGCACTGCACTCACCCTATTTCTCCATTTGTTTCATACTCCAATTTGCCTCCTTCCCTATAAAGCATTTCTTTCTTCAGTATCCTTATATCTTTAGCTTCTTAGTTAAACAAGGTTCTCTTATATCCAAAATGGTGCTAGGATACGTAGGAGGAAATGAGGGTCTCATGAAAAGTGGAACTTAGGAGGTGATGGATTTGCCTAAAGGAGAGGAAGTGGTTGGTAGTAACTATGTATTTATTGTAAAACCTAAAGCTAATAGCCTAATAGGTCAACTTTTAGAGGTACAAGGCTAGGCTGGTAGCAAACAGATTTTTCAGGACTCTTTGAATCCAGGTCAACCATCATGTATTACTCCTACTCCTAGCCCTGTTTTTGTTACTAATGATATTGATGTTCCTGTTCCCTTATGCAAAGGAAACCAACATTACACTGCTCTCACCCTATTTCTCAATTTGTTTCATACTCCAAATTGCCTCCTTCCCTATAAAGCATTTCTTTCTTCAGTATCCTTTGTATCTTTAGCTTCGTAGTTAAACAAGGTTCTCTTATATCCAAAAATGGAGCTAGGATACGTAGGAGGAAATGAGAGTCTCATGAAAAATGGAACTTGAGAGGTGATGGATCTACCTGAAGGAAAATAGTTGGTATCAAATGTGTTTATTGTAAAACCTAAAGCTATTAGCCTGATAGGTCAATTTTTAGAGGTACAAGGATAGGCTGGTAGCAAACGGATTTTTCAGGATATTTCAGTTTCGACGTCTATCGTGATCGAGGGGATCATGATCTCGGTGACTTCATGGGCATCTGTTAGGAGTGAATTTCTAGGTATTTCGGCTTCTGATATTATGAGAGAGTGGTATACAATTTCCGTGAGTGGAGGAAGGCCTTCGCACACGCGCTTAGATTGGAGTCCTTCAAGTTTTGGGTTGGTGAAGCTAAACCTTGATCGTTGCTCTCATGGTATCCTAGGTCTTCCTGGGATTGGTGGTGTTTTCAAAAATGGTAGTGGTAGTATTCTATTTGCTTATTCATGCTCGGTGGGGGATTGAGATTCAGTGCGTGCAGTGATGATGGCATTAGTAGCTGGTTTGAGGTATGCTAGAGCACAAGGATATCAAGATCATGATCTCGATGACTTCATGGGCATCTGTACTTAGGAGTGAATTTCCAGGTATTTTGGCTTCTGATATTAAGAGAGAGTGGTATACAATTTCCGTGAGCGGAGGAAGGCCTTCACACATGCGGTTAGATTGGAGTCCTCCAGGTTTTGGGTTGGTGAAGCTGAACCTTGATGGTTGCCCTCATGGTATCCCAAGTCTTTTTGGGATCGGTGGTGTTTTCAAAAATGGTGGTGGTAGTATTATATTTGCTTATTCAAGCCCGGTGGGGGATGGAGATTCGGTGCGTGTAGTGATGATGGCATTAGTAGCTGGTCTGAGGTATGCTAAAGCACAAGGATATCAGGATCTGGTAGTTGAGGGATCCTCTTCTACCACTATTGCATGGGTGGAGAGGTCAGAGCAGTGTGCTTGGAGGCTTATGCATTTGGTTCGCCTGGCTTGGTCCTTGATCAATGGGTGGAACATCTCGTTCCGTCTCGTGTCTTAGGGGGGCTAATTACGCGGCTATGCTTCTGGCTAGGAGGGTATGGGGAGAGAGGGCATGTTCGAGGGAGTCCCGACACCCGATATGTTTCTGGAGTAGGCCTATGATGTAGGGGTACCAGGGGATATTGTTAGTGTCTTTTGGCTGGGTAGAGCTATTTTGCATATCATGTTGTTCCTTTCCTTCATGCTTTTAGATCTGCTCTAAAAGTCATGGAGGTTGTATGTATTCCTCTTCTATTTTCATATATATTTTCATGACTTATTGAAAAAAAAAACTGTAGGGAGGATTACAAAGAGACCTTTACTCCCATGGCAAAGCTAAATTCGATTCGGATACTGTTTTCCCTTGCTGTGAATTTCTCATGGCCTCTCTTTCAGTTGGATGCTAATAATGCTTTTCTCAATGGAGATTTAAAAGAAGTTTATACAACTCCTCCTCCAGGCTTCAAAGTTCCTAGTGGTGAAGACAAGGTGTGCAAGTTAAAGAAATCCATTTACGGATTGAAACAATCTCCTAGGGCTTGGTTTGAGATGTTAACAATGCCATGAAAAAAGCATGATATACTCAAAGTCACACAAATCATTCTCTTCATAAGGAAGTGTGATACTCACATTATTGCCTTAATAGTGTATGTGGATGACATCATTGTGACAAGGAATAACGAACAGAAAGTTCAAAAGTTGAAAGATTTTTTTGGCAACTTGTCACTTGGAGAAGCAAAAAACAGCATATAGTATCGAGGTGAAGTGCAAAAGCAAAATATAGAGATATGAGACATGGAGTGGTTAAGTTATTGTAATTAAGCAATCCTCTGAAAGATCTTGGGATAAAAGCTAAGACGCCTATGAGGCTATATTGTGATAACCTGTGTTACATAGATTCAAAAAGTCCTCGTCTGAACCGTGTCCATACGTGTGGACACAGATTCGGACATGGACACAGCATTATTCAGTTGTTTGCCGAATCCAAGAAAGAAAAAAAATGGAAAAAAAGAAGATGCTGAATCCCAGGAAAAAAAAAGGGAAGAAGAAGACCTAAACCAGAAAGAGAACAGTAGAGAGAGGGGGGGAGAGAGGAAGAGAGTAGAAGAGCATACTTTTGGTCTTCCGGTGTTCGCCTTCCTCGGAGGCATTCCATCTTCTTCAGCAATTTCTTCTCTAGGACTAAAGAATCGATACATTCTTTAGCTTGCTCCTCTTATTTAAGAAGCAAGTTGTTGGACAAAAGACAAAGAAACCCTCCTTAAAATATATTTACAATCATAGTTTTATTGATTTAAAATGTGTAACTAAAAAAATTACTAACTTGTTTTTATAATAACAAACGTAGCTCTGATGAGATTGCAAAAATATTAAATTATCTAAATTTACATATTGTACCAAGAAAATGGTAATTTATAACTTAATATTTTAAAATATTCTCATTATTATTACTTATCGTATTCTTATGTTATATAATATTATAAAATTTATTGAGTCCTTGTACCTAAACAACATACTCGTGTGATATTGTTTGTGATTGGTTGCTTTAGCCATGATGGTGATATAAGGGTCTTTAATAAATTTAACAAATAAAAAATTTTAATATGTAGTCGTGTCCTCGAATCCTATTTTTTATGGTTTGCCGAATCCAACACCTCCTACTGGTGTCAGACTCCAACACCCGTACCCTTACCTATGCAACATAGGTGATAACTGGTAAGAAGGTAGCAATCAAAATAGCACAAACTCCAACTCAATATGATAGAACTACACATTGAAGTTGATCAATATTTCATTAGGGAGAAATTGGGTTCAAATGAAGTTCGTTTACCATCTATAAATATAGATGAATAGCTAGCTGATTTTCTAACTAAATGGGTTCTTAAAAACAAATTTAGATGATGTCTTATGCAAGCTGGACAGGATTAACATATATGCTCAGCATGAGGAGTGATGAAAATGTAATAATAAATCAAGGGTATTGTTGTACTTTTTCTCTATTATTAAAAATAATAAAGAATAGGGCCAGCCGACCCTAACTTTCTGCTCTCCAACTGTTTTCTCTCTTTTCATCTCTTCTTCCTCATCTTTTTTCTTTTTCTCACTTTCCAAACCATCACAACTATGTCATCAATAAAATCTCCACAGAAGGTACAAATAATACTTCTACAGTGTATGGAAATTTGTAAAGAATACAAACTCAAATCACCAAATGCTTCATCTAAATTTTGTATTACAATATGTTCCAAGATTCTAGCTTTACAGTTAGTGTTATATTTGGTATTGATCTAACAGTATCTAATGATGATATGAACACAAAATCCTTTATGTTAAGAACAAGGACTTGGAGCTTCAATTTAAATTACTTGTTTGTTTTTTAAAGGAGCATAATATATAACTCATGGAAGCTCAGTAAAACAGGTATGTTCTCTAAATCCCTTTGCAGTTAATTTATCTCTCTCTTCTACTAAACTTTGTAGTTCAATTGTTCAAGGACGGATTATATAATAACCATGCATACGATGAGACAAGCTGGAAGAAGAAAAATGGAAAAATATAAGACTAATTATCTTATAAAGTACAAAAATTAAAAGTTCTATGGTGGATTATTACTAATTTGCTTCTATATGTGGGCATGCAATTAACATGAAAACTTGCGATCATTGTATTGTAAAATTGGATAATTTTAAATGGAAAGTTGCAAATGAACTAAAAATTCAACTACTATCATATCCTTTCTAGGCTATGTTGTATCTATTTATCTTATAATGGTATTAATGACTCTTCATGGAATGCTCCATAGCATGAAGCAATCAAACTTTTCTGGTCTTCTCCTATCTGGATATCTTCCACCTGTATCATTTATATAAGGAACTTTCAGAATTTCGTCATGAACCAGTTGGAAGTGGGTAAAACCTCTGAAACTATAAAATATGTGGTGCATAAACATATAAAAGCAGAATTTTCTCTCCCACAGGGAGTTTGACTTTATTTACTTCACAACAATGGAGTGTTTTTGATTGCCCATACTACCAGAATCATCAGTTGTTAAAAGAATTGATAGATGAACAGATATGATTTCTAGGTTTAAGTTATCTCATCACTACAAGGAATGCGAGACTAAGAAGTTTAGACCACTAGTAGGCTCACAAACAATTCTAGGATGCTACAATCATATGCACTAAACAATCTTAAGCTACATCCAAGTTTCTGCTCAAGCAACACCAGTTCATGCTTGACTAATCAAGGACTTATCAGAATGAGATAGTGGAAGAAACATAATGATGGGGACATCACCAATTCAGCTGATTTTAGAGTGTACCAGAAGCGTAGGAGGAGAGACTTTCAGCCTTCATTATGGCTGAGTTAGGTGGCAAATCGAGGTGAAGACCCCATGAGCACACATCTAGAAGACTCCACATCGGAGAGGTGATATGGGTTGCTTTGGAGCAGGCTATTTTGTTATTTTAGTCTGTCTTTTAGTTCATAGTCTTTTTTAATTTGTTTATTTATTATTTAGTCCTTCAGAGCTGTCTTAAGGGTATTTTGGTTATTTTTTATGTTAGTAGAGGTTAGAATAGGGAAGTACAATGAGTCACTTCAGAGGAGGGCATTTGGGTATTTTTACATTAATGTTTCACTAGGTTTGTGCGTTACTTTCATATTGGAAAAGACTGGATTTTTTCAGACAGAAGATCATACGATTGAATGAAAAAGAAGCTCTTTGCTGGTCTCCTAAGCTTGGAAACCTTGATTCCTATGATTGGAGGGTGTGAAGCCCCTACGAGTGTTTCCTAGACCACTTTTATTTCTCTTCTCTTTGGTAAGTTCATTTTGATTGACTTTTTTCTTCAGATTTAATAGTTGTTCTCCCATCTCGTTGAAAGAAGATCAGATCCAAAGTTAGATATTGATCCTTTTTCAATACCTATCATCTTATTTTCTTATTTTAGGCCTTTCCTACCTATTATAATCCTCTTATTGCCCATAGATCTTTCATTTAGCATTTTCGTCTACCTTTAGACTGTTTTTTGTTATTGCTGAAATTTCCAGTAACATTAAACCCCTTTAAATTGCTGATTTGATAATGTTTTAGAACCTGAATTTTATCTGCAGTCCTAGAATAGGTATTTGACCTCTTAATTGAGTATTGGACTAACCCTATGCTAGTTAAGAAGTCCTTACTTCCTTTAAGTCCACTGTGCTAGAAATTGAATGACTTTTGCTCTACTTAATTGTGGCTTTTTCTTAGGGATAAGTCTTTTAATGCTTGATTAGAATATTTCGGCAACTTATTGTGTGAATAGCTTGCTTTTTTATTTGAACTATTTATTATTGTTCTGATATCTTATCTCTAATCACCATAGTACATGATTTTCGTACATGCTGCATCACATAAAGCGTCAACAGATACGTTGCAGAGACCAGTAATAGAATGCATATATTGTGTCATATCATTCAAGAGGTGAAGCCCCTAGGATTCCTGTGATTGAAGGGTGTGAAGCCCCTAGGAGTGTTTCCTAGACCACTTTTATTTCTCTTCTCTTTGGTAAGTTCATCTTGATTGACTTTTTTCTTCAGATTTAATAGTTGTTCTCCCATCTCGTTGAAAGAAGATCAGATCCAAGGTTAGATATTGATCTTTTTTCAATACCTTTCATCTTATTTTCTTATTTTAGGCCTTTCCTACCTATTATAATCGTCTTATTGCCCATAGATCTTTCATTTAGCATTTTCGTCTACCTTTAGACTGTTTTTTGTTATTGCTGAAATTTCCAGTAACATTAAACCCCTTTAAATTGCTGATTTGATAATGTTTTAGAACCTGAATTTTATCTGCAGTCCTAGAATAGGTATTTGACCTCTTAATTGAGTATTGGACTAACCCTATGCTAGTTAAGAAGTCCTTACTTCCTTTAAGTCCACTGTGCTAGAAATTGAATGACTTTTGCTCTACTTAATTGTGGCTTTTTCTTAGGGATAAGTCTTTTAATGCTTGATTAGAATATTTCGGCAACTTATTGTGTGAATAGCTTGCTTTTTTATTTGAACTATTTATTATTGTTCTGATATCTTGCTCCGGCTCCTTTGGTTCCAGTTGTGTATTCTCCACCGTCTCTTTCTTCTGAGGGGCAGAATGACCCTGCTCTCCTCTTTGTGTTGTGTGTTGCTTGCCGAAAAGGATGCCTGAGTTTTATGAGGCCTTGGCGGCCAATCCGGAACATTTGATCTCTGATTCTGAGTGTGGCTTTCATATGGGTGCTGATCCTGGAAACGAAGGAGTCACGGAAGGCTTATCTGATCCTGAAGGAAGGAGTAAGTACCATAGTGTAAAGGATCGGCCGATCCCGATATGGATCGGCCGGTCCAACTCGGGATCGGCTAGAAGCGAGTCGTGATCCAAGACCGATCCTAAAATTGTTCAAAATTTAATGACTCGGCGAGTCGGACCAGACGATCCAGTTTGGATCGTCCGGTCCAAATCTGTCTTAAAAGGAAAAAAAAAAATTAAAAAAATCAACCAGAAGTTTTTGGAGAAAGAGATCGAGTTGGAGAGAGAGAGAGAGCAGAGCGCTGGCTTTGGGGAGAAAAAATTTCAGAGGAAGAGAAGAAATTTGAGAGAAAGAGAGGGAGGGAGAGAGAGACGTACCCGTGATTAACTACGACTGTACGACAATCAACCCAAGAGACGATTCAGAGGT
>JAUPMG010051241.1:0-13881 GCA_031762675.1 Pachysandra terminalis | reverse complement strand
CCTCGCTCTCTCTCTCTCTCTCTCGCTCTCTCTCTCTCTCTCTCTCTCCCTCCCTCCCTCCCTCCCTCTCTCTCTCTCTCTCGTTTTATATAATTCCTCCATTAATTTTGATACTTCCTCTACTTCCCAATCAAATACCCCTCTTCTTAACTTGATATCCCATCTCCACCCTAAACTCTCCTTAATTAAATAAGCCCTCACCCAAGCATTTAAATTTGATGTGATTGCTGCCACTCCTGGAAACTCTAGGATTAAAGGTGCATCTCCACACCACGCATCCTTCCAAAACTTAATTCTAACCCCCCTCACACCTACTCTAAACCTCATCCCTCTCTCCAACATATCCAAAGTCGAACTTATGGCTTTCCAAAGCCCCACCCCATGTGATAACCTACATTTCTTAGTAACCCATCCCCCTTCCTCCACCCTATATTGATCACCCACTAACTCCCTCCATAAGCTGCCCTCCTCCCCGAACCTCCACAGCCATTTTGATAAAAGAGCCAAATTAAATTTTGTTAGGCTTCTCAATCCCAAACCCCCTTCTTCTTTCTTCATGCACACTTGAGACCACTTCACTAATGGGAACTTGTAATTCTCCTCGTTTCCAAGCCATAAAAAGTCCCTTTGAAGCTTCTCAAGTCTCCTAGCCACAAATGTTAGAATCTTTAGGATGGACATGTATTGTATTAGAATAACAATAGAAAGAAGAAACATATAAGCAGCCAGCTACAAAACGTATAACTCCTCCCTGGATCAAATCTGTCCACGGAGAGTGTACATAAAGGATCATGAACCTATACTACGCACAAAATAACATGCCTGTAACATGCAATTTTAAAGTATTACAGAAGATCCCAATCACCCTTGAAAACAAAAGGAGAGAGGGCTCTAAACTCATGATGTGCACAAACCCAAGAGTAAAGGGTAGAAATCACCTGATTAATTACAGCCTCGAAGCACTTTGTCTTTCCTTCAAACACCCTATGATTCATTTCTTTCCAAATGGTCCAGCAAATTACTGCTGTACAAGTTCCAAAGTATTTCTCTCTTTGTTTTTTCACCCTTCCATTTACAGCAACAGAGAAGTGCTTTTAGATCACTGGGCACAACCCAAACAGTACCAAATCTTCTTACAAAGAAACCCCAGATCTCATAAGCCATTTTACAATGCAGCAGTAGATGTGTCACACTACGCATCCAAACAGCACATAATGCACCCATTCGGTATTGTCCACCTTCTTGAAATAAGATGATCAACTGTTCAAATCTTGTCCTTCCCACTCTCCACAAACCCAATCTTGGAAGGAACCTGTCCATTCCATACTGATTTTTCAATGCCAACTTTTTCAACTTCAAGGGATAAATGCCTGAAAAAAAGATTTAACAGAAAACTTCCCTTTGCTGTCCTCCTTCCATTTCCTTAAATCAGGTCGTTCTTTAAATACATACCCTTGAAGTACTGACAAAAGAGCCACCACTGAAGACATCTCACTGTCAAACGGCCATCGAAAATTACCCCTTGCTGATTCCTGATTAGGAAATCGCAAATAGATCTGGAAATGGCTTGTCAAGGGTATCATTGCAAACCCATAGATCTCCCCAGAATCTCACCCTATCTCCCCTTCCCTTACCTCAAACCGAGAACTAGCCTCAAACTTCTCCTGAACTTTGGCAATGACTTTCCATATACCTATGCTATAAGCACCCTGATAAGGTTGAGTTGACCATAACGTGGCCTGAGGATTACTTCAAAGCCAACATTTCTCAACCAAACAAAGATGATTCTTAAACCCGGGTTAACTATAGCAAAAGACTCCCTACACCTTAATGAAACAAAGAATCCTGTGGAAATTCCTCAACAAATAAAAACACAAACTAAAAGAAAATTCACGTGTATGATCTAAGGAAATCAGAACAGACAACACTTAGAACGTAACCAATTGCTCTTCCTAACTTACACAGATGCAATCATTCCACAACGAGAATAAATCTACAGCTATATAATTTTGAGAAATAGGAACAAACACGTAAAATTGAATAAGTAATGATAACTTAGGACAACTATTTTGAAAATCTTCAGCGGCTTGAGAAACATCAAGTAGCTTCTTTACGTGTTTGCATGAAGAATTAATTGGAAGTGCACATATAGCAAATATAATATAACATGCACTAAGAAGGCATCTCACCAACTTGAGTCAAAGCTGTACTCTTCAGAGACTCAAAGCCGTACTCTTCAAAGCTGGTTCATTTAGCATTCTTTAGGAACGTTAAATATGTTAGTAGAGGTCAGTGACTGGTTAAACCATTCCAAAACAAGCCAAACTATCAGAAATAAAAACTACTACTATCTTAACTAGGAAAACAATACAACTTCTAAACTTTAAGACATTCAAACTATGAGCTACTAAATTTAAAAAAATACATATCCTAAAAAAATCAGAAACATGGCTTTGGTCTACTAGTAGATTGGACACGTTCTATAAGCTATACGGTCCACTCTGTGCAAAAGCAATTAGAAACTTGAATTAGATCTGCACATTATTTAGGAGACCAATGGGCCTGTATGCATGAAACCTTTTGGCTGGCTAGTTGATCCCCATCAACACTCCCCAGCTTGAGAGAACTCATATCCAAAAGGCCTACTTCTCATAAAATCCACATCAAATCATCAAAAACTTGTTGCAAACATCCATATATATCATCAGTAAGGGGAGATTTTTCCACTTAACTAGAAC
Organism: Pachysandra terminalis; assembly: GCA_031762675.1. Lineage (NCBI taxonomy): Eukaryota > Viridiplantae > Streptophyta > Magnoliopsida > Buxales > Buxaceae > Pachysandra > Pachysandra terminalis. Next base: position 11,143 of record JAUPMG010051241.1, on the reverse strand, counting down.
TATTCATATCCTCCTTTCTTTGTTGAAACCATCATATGTTCTAGTACAGTTTCACATCCATTGTCTTAGGCTGATGCTCTCAAGGACTGCTTTTCAATGTTCTCATGCTCATTGCGGACATCATAGACTGTAAGATTTTCAATACTAAAATGAACTGACGCAAAAAAATTCCTCATAGTTATATAAGATATGCAATAGAATTCAACCTCTTCAACATCTTGTATCATCCCAGCTTTAAACACAACCTTTGATATTTTCCCTCTATAAGGCCTTAACTGCACAAAAACCATATCACCTAGATTGAACTCTACAAATCCTGTAAACATCAGCATCTTCTTTGTAGCACTCATCAGTCAACATGATCTTTCACATTTTTCCTTTATGAATCTGTTTTGATATGTTCAGCAACATGCTCTAGCCATGATGGAAGCAGCAATGGAATGATTGGTTGTGGTTTAAATCCCCAAAGAATCCTAAATAGCAAACAGCTTGCCATATTGTTCACATAATTTAAGCAAGATTAATGGTAGAAAAACCAAATCCCAGATTATGATCCTCTCCTATCGAACTCAACATGTTCCATCTGATGATCAGTTTGCATGCATGATCAGCCAAAGAAACTTCCAAAGGAAATCATAAGTTCTACCCTTGTCAGAAACAAAAGCCTTCAGCATTCCATGTAGTCTAACTAGTTCTCCAAAGAAAAGGGTAGGGACATGTGAAGCATTGGACATTTTTCTATAAAAAATAAAATATGACATCTTGCAGATTCTATCTACTACAACAAAGACAGAATAAAATCCACCTTCATTCTTGGGCACTCCTAGGACAAAACCCATAGTTGAGTGCTCCCTGGTGCATTGGGTACTGGTTTCTGACCCTTAATTGACAAACTCTATAATGTTTTAATAACATTCCCAATGTCTCTCCTGAGGCTTCACCAATAAAATTTATCCTCCACCATGGCAATGGTCCTATCTCAACGAATATATCCTCCTAGTCCCTTCTGAGTTCCCAGATAAGGCAAGCCCATAATGTGGTTTTAAGTAACCATAAGAGTCCCAAAGAAGTGCCCATCACAAAAAGTGTATCCCAAAACTTAGGCACTCATATTACAACTAAATTCTTCAAACATCTTCCTGAAACCTTCATCAATAGTATAATTACACTTCAGTTGTTCAAGTCAAATTACTAAAACAAAAAGAATACTGAAGGGATGCACCTGCCTAGTCAAGGCATCAGAAGGTTTTTCTTTGCAAGTCGGATATGTGCTTTAAGACAAAAGTGAACTTCAAAAGTAAATTACACTCATTGGCATTCTTAGTACTTAACTTCTTTCAAGATCTTACTAGAGAATTTCTTGGTCTGACTTGAGTACAAATTTCTTGTGAACAACATACTGCCTCCAATGACCAAAAAATTGTACTATAGGATAGAATTCCCAATCATATTCTCACTAAATCCTCTGGATATTCTTCCCAACTTATCCCCCTACCCACACTGAAAAAAAAAATAATAATATTGTGCAAGAATCCTTAAATGCAAAAAACTAAAGCTATAACACAGGAAAACAAAGAATCGGCACTAATGCCAGGTTATTTATAATCTCTTCAAAAGCCTTTGGTGCTGCCTTTGTACATTTCCTTTCTTCATGCAGTCTGAAATAGGTGCTATAATAGCATAACTCTTAATAAACCTTCAAAGAGAGTTGCTAATTCTTTCTTTTTTTCTTTTTGAGATCAGTAAATGGGTTCACTTTGTATATATGCATGTATGTATGTATAGAAAAAGGTATATCTACATGAAGTACACATAATGTGTACTCACATTAGGACAGGGATGGCACTGGGCCGGGTTAAATGCATAACCAGACCTGTCCTAATGGTTCAGGTTGCGTAACCCATAAATCAGGTCAGGTTTGGGTTTGATTTAACCCGACCTTAACCCACCCGATTGCCATTTACCTATATGTTAATTATATATATATTTTATGTAATATATATATAAGTAAATATGTCTAACGACTATATATTTAACTTAAAAAAGTATTTATCTTTAATATATCTTGCATCTGGGTCAGACCTGATACCAAGGTTTTAGGTATCAATTTTGTATTGAGTATCGGCCCGATCCAAAACCAAGTCGTATCAGCTGATACGATATGACTTGGCCAATACGGATTGATATGAACCGTTACAAATCCAGGACAACTCTAAAAAGTCCAAAAAAAAATCAGAAAAATGCTAAAAATAATGTAGATTGTTGTTTTCATTAAGCAAATGATGAAAAAATGGATATTAAAACAAAATAAAGCATAAATAATATGCAATGTTTATGTACATAAACCTTAAATAGTATTTAATAAGCTTAGTATTATCAGACACTACATATAAAGTATCATGACAAAGAAACTAAGGCTAAAAAAAACATATATGATAAATCTATAAGTAAAACAAAGGTCGAGCCTACTAGCCATAGCTCCCAATACTAGTAATGGTCAGAAAATGGGTTGAAGATGTTGGCATAATCCTGGTGGGGCATCTGATTGGAGTTGGATTCGGTGCCTTATCTCTCACTACTCTCAAATTGCTGGTCATAGCTCTAACTATTAGTGCACTGGTCGTGGTCATCACCTACGAACTGACCATAGTGATGAGGATAATTAACAGACTGCCGACTATTCTCGAATGGAAGGTCATAGCTTTGACTACCGCAGTAATGAGAAGTAAGCAGTCTTGTTTAAGCTCAAAATATTGTTGGAAGTTACTTTAAAACAAGTATGGAGAACAGAGAACTCATGATTGTTACAATCTATCGGCCAATATGCCGATACGTATCAATGAATTGTATTCAAAATTCAACATATCAGCCGATACAAACAATACGGAAAGATATGTATCATCGTATCAACCAATACATAACCATACCTTAAATTTAATGGAATCGGTGGCTGGTATCGTATCAGCCACCTCAAGTTCCAATACGTATCGGCCGATACTTAACGGTATCGGCCATTACTTAAAACCTTGCCTGATACTTGTTATTCCTATTTTTAAAGTTAATGGTCAGTGGCCATAGCTTTTTACCCTTTGCATCTTGGGAACCAGCAGCTGGATAGGAAGAATTACCACCTGAAGATGAAGTGGAATTAATTGAGGGTCATGTAATAGTAGCTCTAGTCAGTGTGTGGGACTCCTTGGCTCAAGGCATTAGCCTCCCATGTGCTCAAATTGCCTCTCAATTTACAAGGCTAGCTGATACACCTCATGAAATCAACATCAATGAACACAACATCTTACTCATTAGAAGAGAGAAAAAGAAGGAAAAAGAACAATATCTTCTCTCATTTTTTATTTTTTTTTACCAATAACAGAGGTATCATATTAATCAAAAAGAGGGATAGATAAATACAAAGGTCCACATCAGACCAAATAAAAAACACAAAAAACAAAAAATAACTGCAAAGCAAGGAAGAAAACAATAAAACAAGTACAACCCATGAAGCCATAACCGGACTACCAAACCAATACTACATCTCAGCCTCCCCTAACATCTCAGAATCTGGGATTCCGAAGAAAAAATCATCTCTACCAACCCCCCTCCTTTCCAAAGAATCAACCACGCTATTAGCAGATCTAGGACCTTGTGAAAACAAGATAGTTACATCACAACCCAAAAATCTATCCAAACCCACAAAATCGTTGCATCTCCAAGGGAACCGGCCACAACCCCATATCCATGAAATAACTGAGAGTGAGTCGCCCTCACAATCCAGAAACAGAAAACCGTGCCATATGGCCTCGCAAAGCCCCTTAATAAGAGCCAGGATCTCTGCTCGAGTGGAATCATCTGAACCAATCGGGCAGAAAAACGCATGAAGAATAGCTCCCCCATGGTCCCAAAACACACCGCAAACCCCGAAAGGCCCCAGATTACCCAAGAATGAACCATCAACATTCAACTTCAAATGACCCATAGTCAGAGGGCTCCACACCCTTAGAGTAGAGGTATACATACGAGACGACTCCATTACCTCCCGCAACACCTAGTAATAACTAAAGTAGATAATTCCTCAAACTCCGACAACAACACCATCCACGAGGCCACCAAACACAAAATGGAGTCCACCAACTGAAGAACTGATAGCGAACAACCCTCAAGTATTCTCCTATTTCTCTCCCCCCAAATCCCCTATAAGATAGGCTGAAATAATGACCAATACATCATCCGCCCCCTAAGCCCCTTGATAGGGAAGTGCCATTGCTCAAACAAACTAGCAATACCCTGAGGCCACACCCAATCAACCAAAACAAATTGCATAAAGAATCTCCACACCGCAAAAGCATAAGAACAATGTAGAAACATGTGATCCACATGTTTCGATAAATAGTAATACTTTGCCTTCATCTTCAAAAACATAACTCTGAATGAATAAACTTGTTGAACTTCTCCATGCACTCTTACAAAGACATGCTAACTTAAGGGGTAGGTGTAATCCCTTAATCGCAGCCTCTCCTGCTATATAAACTTCATCTCCTCCTAATAGATGATGGGTGTGGATTAAGCATATATTACAAATGCTATCTTGCCCCTTAAGTTTCAACTAAGCAATGTAAACTTTCAATCATCCAACCTAATATATCATCAAAAAGCAATCAATCAAGAAGCCATCTAATCCAAAAGGCATGCATATTATGCTTTCCATAAAACAGAAACATTAATATTTATGCTATAAACAATTTCATCAACCGGCTAAATTCTCTTTGTTGGTTGTGAATTCATTGAACATTGTCCATCGGGCTTCAGGTTCTAGGAAACCTTGCTTGCTGTAAGCAAGCATGGTCAGCATTCAGTGACATTCTAGTGGCCAAATACGTGTAAGAGATCGAAGTGCAGAATTTCAACTAGGCTCGTGAGTGGTCCTTTCCCAATACTTAGCTTCATGATATTTATCCATTGACAAGCTGTTTATTGTCACCTGAAGCTTGAGAATTATCCAAGATTTCCTCCATGTCTTTCACTCCACAAAGCTATTATTCTTTCATTATTAATCATCAAATGGTTGCAATTTCAGTAAGAAGTTCATCTCATTGCTTTCCAACATTCAAAGGTTGCAGGATCTACCACTACTGGTTGGAATAGTTGCTGAATTATCATCTCTAATACCAAATGTGATGCCAGACTGATATGAGATGGACTAGCTTCTGAAATTAACTACTAGACTTAGGATTCCTACATTTCAAACAGTTTGGGTTAGAGTAGGACTCAGTTGCTAGTACTTAGGTTCTGTCACACTTTTTGAGACTAAAGCACATCCGAGAAAGGAAACTGGATCAATTGCCAACATAACACAATACCATCGCTAGCCAAATATAGCTAAAACCGTAGAAATTGAAACTGTAGAATTTCTCCAAAAATACAACTTCAAAAAATTTCACAGTAAATGAAAAAATAGAATTGTAAATAAAGGAATTGAGCGATTGAACTGTTAAAAATTTTAGAAAACAAAAACTAAAAAATAAAGAGATAGAACTATAATTTAAAACAAACGTCCACCACTATTAAAAGACATACTGTAAAAAGGTGTCTCACCAACGTCAGCAGAAGGTGTCTCACACTTGAAGAAAAGCTCTGCAGCTGAAATTCACTTTTTATCTCCTAGAAATTACCCTTTACAATGCTTTAGGGCCTTAGAACAGACATGTAAAGGTTGTGATCCACTAAACCATTCAAGTACAAGTCAAACATTCAAAAATAGAAGCTACTTCTATTCTCACTACCAAAACATTCCAGAAATTTCTAACCTTTGAGAAATTCCAATCATAAGCTGTTAAAGACTTTAGAGTAACATATCCAAAAAACAATATGTAAACACAGCTGCTGTCTAGTGTCTACTAATAGATGGATCCATCTATGAGCTTATAAGGTCAAATTTGACTGCACAAACACCTTCAAAAGTTGGGACCTAACCTCCATGGACGTCACTTAGGGCCTATATGGGCCTTTAGACATAAATCTTTTGGCCTACTGATCAAACCCCAGCAATTTTATAAGGAATGATATTTTTTTTCTAAAGGACTTGCTGCATTATAAAGAATGACACTTTCTCTACATGAATTGCAGCACATTTCCACAAGAAATGAAGTGATATGTTCATTAACACGAAGGTTAAAAAAATACAACTTATGGTAATGAAATTATGTCACCAAAATATTTAACATAATTCTAAATTTCTAATGCTGAAGACTAGAGAAATCACAAGGGTGTGTTCATTTAATTCGAAGTTGTTTGCAGCTAGTCATCATTCCATTATGATCATTATATCAATCTGGAAGTAATTCAACCTAGAGCAGAAGGATTCATGACCAATCATAATCATCATATCGATCCGAAAGTAATTTAACCTAAAACAGAAGGACGATTTACCAATCATGACCAAGTGTATGCAAAAATTTAGAAGCTTATGTTAATAATTGTAATAAAAAAGTACAATTTTAATAAATAAAGTCATGTCAGAGCAGCAAATTTCATAGATCAGCAATGTTTGGAAAAATCAAGGGTTACTGTAGGCTTTACATATGCCATCTCCAAGTATTTCTGAAGTCATAATAGACCCTATTAAAGGACTGTCTGAATATGAATTCTGCAAGGGCAATCTTGTCTGACAGAATTTTTTTGTTTTGCCTGGTTCCAATTCCATTACAATGCAACTTTGAGAGCAACAGATAGAACGTCCTGAAGTTAGGCTAGGGTTCAAAATCAGCTTATTTTATCCAATTCAATGCCCAAATAGTATCTCTGAAATCATTATAGACCCTATTCAAGGGTTGTCTGAATCTGAATTCTGAAAGGACAATGTTAAATGACAACTTCTTCTCTTTTCTCTTTTTGCCTGGTTCCAGTTCAATTACACTGCAACTTTGGGAGCAACAATTAGAACATCCTGAAGTTAGGCTATGATTCAAAATCAGCTTCTTTATTCAATTCAATGCCCAAATAATCAACTCACATAGGAAAACAACAACAATTCCACTTTCTCTCTCCCACACACACACACATGGAAGAACTGACATGGAAGAGAAGACAACCATACAAGAATTTGCTGCAAACATCAGAGTTGTGTTACAAGCTACCTACAACCTTCAACATATGTGTTATCTTGTGAACCCAATTATGCTTTTTTGAGGTACATTTATGTTAACTTTTTTGGACTTTTCTTCTCTATTGAATTTGGATACTACTCTCTTCTGAGAACAGTTGTGCATAGGATAACTGGACTTACATTCTTGTTAAGTTGTAAACAGTTATACTAGTTAGGTCGCCGTACAACTTTGGAAACTGATTACTTGTTCCCTAGTGAGCTAGAGACTAGTAGACTACATATCTAGATCTATATGTACATAAATAGACAGACTCATATTACAACACTAAAATCATCCATAAGGGTATTGGAAAAGTAGAAAGCCACATTCACTTGCAATGCGTTAAAATCTCATAGTTAAAAGAGAAAAACATTACGTAAAATAACTCTTAACAATTGGAGCTAAAGAAAAGATGCCAAGTCAATAAATGAGACATTTGAATAACCAACCAGGGAGAAAACTTCTCTGCCATTTAATTAGTGTTGATATCTAATGCTTCATGAAAACATGATCCTAGCATATGATTATGGTATCTCACCACTAAGTATGGCGATGTCAAAGTCCTAGTGGGGAGTTGCTGCAAGCAAGGTTCGCAATGTCGATGTCGCCAGGTGGCTCAGGCAACATGTCGGCGACTAGGAGAAACCAAGGTTTCAAAAAAAATTGAAATTTTCCCCCATGTCGTCAAGAGACATGGGGGAAATATCGAAAAAATTTGAAATATTTGCCCATGTCACCGACATCAGGGAAAATTGACACAGCAATTTCCCTTGATGTCTTGTGTCGCCCAAGTCCAAAATGGCAACATGTCGCGACAAGTCGCCGACATTTAGAACACTGGCTGCAAGAGTTAGATGTAAATAAAAAGAGAAGGGTATAAATGAGGCAGGTGTCATCACATCATATTTTTCATATTTAGTGATCCACTTTCACATGATACATACTATAATATCATCACCAAGGCTTTTGAGGCCGATTTCGCCAGCCATTTCCACAAAGGTGCCTGCGAAATTTCTACGAAATGTAGGCGAAATTTTCCTAACATGATGGAAAATTTTGCTAGTTGGGGGAAATTGAAATTTTCCTTAAAACCTCAGGCGGATTTAGATGAGAGTAAAATACACCTTAAAACCCCAAAATATCAAAAGAAATATCCCTATATAGTCATTCACAGAAAAGTGGGCAGCTACGGCTGTATACCATATTACAGTGTATGGGAAATATAGAGAAAAATTATGTCTAAATGATAATGTAAAGTCCTATAGAGATCTAACAAGAAATAATGACATGGAAATAACCCAAAATATGGCAAAGTGGATACATATTGCATAAATTTAGGAAATAATTACTACAGATAAAGCCTAATCTTGAGAGAATAAATGTACATTAGATGGGAAATAATTTAATAGAGGTTCCTATTGCAACTAGAAACACTAAACACAAGATTGTAACTTAATACAATGGAATGTTAATAGACAGACAACACCTCTTAAAATATGAAGATTATGGCTTTTGAATTATAAAGGCATCTATAATTACAAGAAACTAAGACAAGGTGGTTTTGTAAAACAGAGATAAATCATAATAAAAGGAGATCTCGAGCACACTTGCAGGAATCATGAGAAGTCAAGCACACTTGCAGGAAAGAAAGAAAATCAATGCATGTCAATTTTAAACGAAGTAAAGAATTTAAAGATTATGGATACATTAATTAACCAATTAAGATATCACCAGCTAGAACTATCATCAGGGTATAGGAAATAACACTCAACTAGTCTTCTTTTATATAACTATCAACAGTTAAATTAATTACTGTTCAGCTGAAATTTACAAGATCTTATGATCCCAATTGCACTTTACTTTTTTATCAGTGTCACTGCATATTCTTTGGTTTTTCATCACTTCCTTCACACACTGAAGTAACCTAATACTACAAGAAAATCATCTGAAATTTACAAGATCTTATGATCCCAATTGCACTTCACTTTTTTTATCAGTTTCACTGCATATCCTTTGGTTTCTCATCACTTCCTTCACAAACTGAATTAACCCAATACTACATGAAAATGATACTTTCTGTAGCACATCAACCTTGATGGCTTGAAACCATAAAGCAACTAAAATTGCAGCTGCCAACAACTATATATAAAAGTTTGCAAGTTCCTTAAGTATGTTTCCTTTCAGTAAGTTCACTAATACTAATGGCTACAGCTTACAGACAGGCTTGTACGACAAACAGACTTGATTTTGACAACTGACCTGTAAAACAGGATTGCTGGAAGCATAGGAACAAGCTTTTAAAGGTCATAAAATTCACAATTGAAAAAGCTGTTCAATGAATAAAGCCTATGGAAGTTCCAACATAGATAACCTTGAATTATCAGTCTAAGAATAGAACATCTTTATTAAAAAAAAAAATCTATCAAATGCATGAAAACAAAATAAGTCAAGGTTCCATGAAATCAGAAAAATTGACACAGCTATATCTCAAGCACCACAAAAAATAAATAAATCAATAAATAAAAAAGATTCTGACAAACTAAATATTAGTAATAGCTTTCATCAAGAGAATGTTAAATCATATCTCATTGATGTTGATGCAAACTTTTATTTCTTTTACACGATTCAGGTATCAAGCCTGAGATGTCATTTTTTTAGCCCGCATGGCCACCACTGACTAGTGGAGTACATGAAGACATGGTAAAAATGGATAAAACTTCAAAAAACAGATTACATGAAACAATAAAGAACATAGCACGTATAAAGAGCTCTACAAGATATATGCGTTGCAACACTTTAACAAACATTAAGAAAACCTAGTCAATACTATAAGAGACACTCATATGTACAAAAATTACAAATACAGTGAGACAAGGTTTTATCCTTGGTTCCCCTAACTTTACCTTTCCTTCCCTACCAACCAAATGCAAGTCAACTGAATCCCTGCATCTCAGGGCTGCCTGCTGATGCTTACTTCTATGAATAATATCAAAACTGGAACTGACTGAGTCATCAAATTCAGAATTTATATTTTCTTTTCTTATTGTTTTCTTTCTATGCCAATCTAATTGGTCATCATCAATAAGTGTCCCAGAATGGGATGTTTCATGTTTAATGGGAATATGATCATGCCTTGATCTCCTTTCATACAAAAAAAATGCTTCCTCGGCATATAAGTCATCTAGGCTTTCATGCCTAGATGTAAACTCATTCTCAGCACAGTGCGAAATTCTAGATTGCCAATTGAATTTTCTTCTTCTCTCATTATGAACTACATCGGGATAAACATCACAGTCTTCAACACCATAATCGTCCTTGAACTCAGGACCAAACCAATCAGTTTCTCTGTATCTCTCAGAATTTATTTGTCTCCAGTGCCCCCCATATCTTTCACTCAATCTCCTTGACTCGTACACGTCATTTCTTGGAGAAGTGATATCATGCCACCCTCTTCCATTTGCAATATGAGGCTCTCTGTCTGTATGAGAGGACAGGGAATGATGATCAGTACGTCTTCCGTAATCAACATCATCAGATCCCACAAACCTCCATGAATTATACGAATCCAAAGAGGGACTGTGGCCATATCTTTCTCTTCGTCTAGAGCTTTTCATTTCTCCTCTATCATATACACGTCTTTCAAATTTCCCCTCAAGGAATTCTCGCTCACTGTACTGTACAGGTCTTCCATATTTTTCTTCAATGATATCCTCTTTAAATCTATGTTCAAACACATAATCATCATCATGACTTCTTTGCTTGACCCAGTTTTCATTATCTCTTATCCTTCTCTGCCGAATATACCTCTCTTTCTCTGTGTAAAGGGAGGAATGCTCTGAAGCTGAATGGATTGTTTCCTTATAAGCAAGAGTAGCCATGCCCTTGTTAGCATGTCCTCTTTCATGTAAATGCCACTCTCTTTGCTTTCTCTCGTTGTCTTCTGCAGTAATACTTTGCTCCAGAAAGTACTCCCTTTCATCCCTGTGCCTTTTGATATATGG
>JAUPMG010051230.1:0-13882 GCA_031762675.1 Pachysandra terminalis | reverse complement strand
TCACAAAATAATATAGGTTAATGCAAAAGTATATAGTTATTATATAAGTGTTTAAGGATATAGTTTATCCTATTAAATTACTATTGTACCTTTATATAAAAATAATTTTTCTACTTCAATTTTTCTTGTTGTTACACCTTTCCTTTATGGACTTTCACCCATGGTGGAGATACACCCATACCAAATCATAATCCAAATCAAACAAACCATTCAATTACAAATAACCATTCATAAGTGTGGATATTCCCAATACCCTCATACAACATAGAAGTCATCATCATAACCAAACACAAGTCAAACAGGGGATGCTACAAGCACCACTTAAAACAATAAAATTACTATGCAAGCATTTCTAACTATTCCAATCCTACCTTGTGGTTGTATATCCATATCCAACTCTTCAAAGTCAATGTCACCTTATTTTCCACCCAAGACAGTCCTATTTTCCTGAATTTCGGACCTTCCTCTATATTTTTCAATATTCATCCAAAACTATTTCTTTTGCACACAAACCAACCTCATAGGCATGTGTACAACTCACTAAGGGAACCTCCCCTTTAATTTCACCCCATTTGGAGCTCGAAAGATCCTCGGCACCTATTGAGGGTCCTATCGACAGTCTTGGTAGATCATCTACCGAGGCCCAGTAGATTGTCCGGAATGTATGCAATTTCTGGGCTTTTTCGGTAGATGTCTCGGCATCTACCAAAAACCTATTTCAACCCAGATCTGGGTTTTTCACCTTGGGCTTTGTGCCTATAACCCAAAATATATATTTCTAAGGTTTAAACCTCAATTTTCAGTCTCTAAACAATGTACATGTGATCAATACTTCATATATATAAAACCTAGTTTATACAATAGATTTAAACTACCAAATCAATCATTATAATAACATAGATCTCAGTATTCACATATGATTCATATAAACATATAAGAACACTAAAAATACAGAAAACATAGTTGTTGGCATGTTAATCAACCAGAAAATCATCATGAAGTTGATTCACTCTAGTTCTACTCGATTTCTAGCCTAAACATGCTTCAATCCATAGATCATGCATCAAAGCCTATATCTATAGCATTGATTATTATGTATAAACATAACTACCGTAAGATTGAAGGAATCCCTACCTTATTCTTCCGGGTCTCTATTCCGACTTACTAGAAGTCGTCCTCGAGCTTCTCCATTCTTTTCAAAGCTTGCTTAATCGTTGACGTCCTTTCTTTGTCTTCCTCTTCACTAGCTTCGTCATCCTCACTCTCGTCATGCCTATCATACCAAACCTCCTCTTCTTCCTATTATTTCTCTTTCTTCTTCTTCTTAGCTTCTCTAGCTCTCGTCTTCCTACAATATTGTATTCTCTTCTTTTCTTCTCTTTCTTTTTCTTTCTTCCCTCTTGGTCTCTTCATTCTTTCTCTTTTTCTGCAACAAACCTAAACCAGAACTCTCCCTTCTCTTCTTGTTTTGGACGTCCAACCTAGAGAGAATGGTTCTCTCTCCTCCTTCCAAGCTTCTCGATGTTCTATTCATATTGAACTCTATCTGTTTGATTATCTTGAATCCAAATTTGAATTATTTGAATTTCGAATGTAGGAATCAATCGTGTGATTGTTTGTGTTGGTTTTTTATTAATTGGCCTTGTCATTAATTTTAATTACTTATTTACGTCATGTTGGACTTCTTATTGGGTTTTGATCTCGGTTCAATTAATTATGTATTAAGGTCCAATTAGATTAGATGTCCAGCCTAGTGCAGTTAATTCCTTAGTTAATCATATAATTGCCCCATTGTTTTTCCTAATTTCTCAATTAGTCCAATTCAACTTTGTATTTTTCATAAAATCCCCAGTGTGTAATTATTAGATTAATTAGGATTTAATCCATTAATTTTCCAGCTGGGTTCGGGTCACTACAATTATGGCCAGTCTCATCATATTTATCTTGGTTTGGTTAAACCCGAAACCGAATTGAGCCAACCCGACTTCGATTCAGTTTGGGTTGGGTTTTTAGATATTTGGTTCGATTTTGATTTTGAAATTATAAAACCGAATTAGATCGGCTTGGTTTTGGGTTTAAGCCTCTGTTAAACCGAACCAAACTATAACCTGAACTATAGTGTACATAGTTCTAATCCAAACCGATTTTGACCAAACTATACTCTCTCTATGTATTATATATGATATGTTATATATTCTATATGATATATAAAACATAGTATTCTATATATATATATATATATATATATATATATATAATGTAATTCTAAAAACACTAGATTAAACCGACCTAACCCGACCCAAACCGAATCGAAACTACAATTTGGGTTTGGTTGGTCTGTGTTTTGGGTTTCTAGTTTCAGTTTAGTTCGATTTTTGGGTTGGGAAGTTTGGTTTGGTTCAGTTTTCGGTTAACCTTCACCAATGTCGGTTTGGTCCTGGATTGACATCAACTTGAACCAAACCGAACCGAGTTGCACCCCTAGTATTTACCACCTCTATCAGAACTTTCAACTTTAATTCTTCTTTCTAACTGATTTTCAACTTCCATTTTGAAAACTTATAAAGAAAAATCCTAAGTTTCTGATTTTTCCTTAAGAAAATATGCATATCTATAACATGAGAAATCATCAATAAAGGCGATGAATTATTTTTCTCTACTTAAACAAGGAGTTAATGGTCCACAATTATCTGTATGTATCACTTCTAGGAGTCCAATCCTTCTAGTGGCATATTTCTTATTACCTTTAGTTTGCTTTCCATTTATGCATCGACAAAGACACCAACCTGAGTAAAGTCTAAAGGTTTTATACTCATTCCTTTACTAATTATTCTATTCTTTCTTCAGATATGTGTCCTAGTCATCATTGTCTCAATATGGAAAAGCTTTCATTCAATATGCCATACTTCACATTAAAATTCACATGCAGGGTAAAAAGATATTGAGAAAACAAAGGGTCAAGATTTAATTGATAAAGGCCATCACATAAAAACCCATGCCTAAGAAAAATAGAATTCTTATAGATATTAATATTTTGGTTCCAAAATAAAGGTATAACCTTCCAAATCCAGTCTAGACAAAGAAATAAGATTTTTGAAAATGAAAGAAGGTATTATGAAGGTCTAAGGAGAATCTGGTATCCAAAACAACTCTATAGGTTCTAATGGCCTTGACTTCAGAATTTAATCGATTCTCCACAACAATGGATTTTTCCTTACGATACCAAGTAGACAAACTGCAGGCCCTCTTGTCTTAATCTCTCTTCCTCTAATACAAAATTTGCAATAAGTTCATTGATGGTCCATTTTCTAAAGAGTTCATGTCATGCCCCAGATTTCGTAGCACAAATCCCTATGCGGGAACGCACAAATCTTAAGGCGAGATCTTCAAGATCCATTTCTGGACCGCAGATTCCCATACCATAACCAAGATAGGAGATGAAAATACATCAATTTTATTCATCAACAAAGTTGTAGAAGCTTAATACAATAATCCATTAAACAAAATTAACAAACTAGCTTCAGAAAAAGCTAGTACAACAAGTTCCATAATCGAAATCTCTAAATGGTATTTATTACAAGTGCCATAAATAAACAAACATGAATCATAATTCCAAAAATAGGGAAATCATAGCATAGCCCTCTATCTCAACACTTCAACTTCAACCTGCAACATAAAGGTTGCGTGAGCTTGGAATGCCCAGTAAGCACGATTCCGTCACCGTCCACATTATATAACATGATAAAATCTCTACTAAACAGTAACATCGATACAGGCGCATATGGTGTAATGATTTTTAAATATGAAATGATCATGACATATGTATGTCAATTAGATGCTCTAATGTATGCTCAAACAAGGAATGCATATTGTAATGATAGGAAATGACTAATGTTAACGTGTTGGGTTAAGTGTCCCTCATCATTGCTTCAGTAACAAGTATCAGTTCGGTAAAACGTCGCTAGGAACAACTGGTAGCCCCCTCGGATGGTGCTCCTCCGGCATGCTCTGATGGTGCCCCCCCTCTGGCATGCTGTTGATGCTTCCCCTTCGGCGTGCTGAGCTGCTCTGGCTCTATGGGAGCGACTCCTTTTGCGGTCTGGTCTCCTCTTGGTTTTCTTCTCTCCGGGTTTTTTCTTTCATGGTACTCTCTTTGCTTTGGATCTTGGTTCTCCTCTCTCTCTTGCTAGTTTTCTTTCTTTCTCCTCCCCCTTTTCTTGTGTTCCTGCTTGTGTCCTCTTGTCAATCCTCCGTCCTTTGATTATGTTCTCTCCCCGAAGAGCTTTTGCGCTGTCTGTCTCCTTGGTCGCCGTTGCTTGTTTCTTTGGTCTTGGCTGTCTATTTTGGTTTTTGATTCTTCTTGTGTTTGCTCTCCTCTCCTTCCCGTCTGGACTTCGAGGTACTGCTCCCTAATGGCGTCCCCTCTCCAGTCTATTTCAGGTGTAGATAGCTCCCCCTCGGATCCAGGTCCTGGCGCTTGGTATGGACCCGACCCGGATCCTACTCCTTTTCTATTAAATCTTCCGCTTCTTTCCCCACTGCTCCCTCTGGACTCTCTTCTTCTTTTCGTTCTGGGCCTCCCCCCTCTGGCCTTGCTCAGGTCTTGCCCCCCATTTCGAGCTCTTTCTCCTCCTAACGCCTCTGTGACGGTTGTGGCTCCTACTTCCCCTGGCAGCTCTATTGGTGTGGGTTGTGCTGCTTCTAACCTTAGAGCAGGCCTGTCCTCTGTGCTTTCTCCTCAGGTCTTGGGTGGTACTTCTCAATCTTTGAGACCCGCTCCCCCTTCTTCTTCCTCTTTGTCCTTGCTTGGGTCTAATAAGACCCGCCCTTGCAGCTGGAAAGACTTGTTCTCTTCCCATTCCCCTGCTGCAAGCTCCCGGGCTACACTGAAGTACTTCCCCCTCTCCTTGATTGATTGGGAATTGGTGGTATCTCCAGCTGTGGATGTTTTTGATGAAGGGTCAAAATTCTGGGATCAATGCTTGGTTGGGAGTTTCATTGACCGTTAGTTGCCATACCAGGTGGTCAATAATATGGCTGAGAGAGCATGGAGCAAATTGGGAGCTATTGAGATATCCAATTTGAAAGATTGAGTATATGTGTTTAAATTCAGTAGCTTGGTGGATTGCCAGGTTGTGTTAGAAGGAGCTCCTTGGAATTTTGGAGGGAAATTACTGATCATTAAACCTTGGTCTGCTGGTATGAAACTAGAGAAATTATTTTTCAATCAATTGCCCATCTGGATCAAGCTTAGAAATGTACCACTTGATATGTGGTATGAGGATGGGCTGGCTTATATTGCCAGCTACATTGGCTATCCTCTCTTTTTGGATGGTGCTACCAAGAACATGACGAGGCTTAAGTTTGCAAGAATTTGTGTGGAAATGGCTGTTGATTCGGATTTTCCCCCCTCATTCCCCTTGCAATACCAAGGAGGGATGGAAGCACTGAGCGCATGGAGATGGAGGTGGAATACCCTAGGAAACCTCAGAAGTGTACTGCATGTAAATGCTTTGCCCATACAATCAGCTCTTGCCCTATTTATAAACCCAAGCAAATCTGGAAACCTACTCGACGTTTGCTTTCCAATGATGAGCAAATCAATCCTTTGAACGTCAGTATGCCCATTGACCCCTTGCATGTTAGTATTCCTTCAAATACTGAGGTCCTAGCCCAAGATATCTATGATTTGCTTTGCGAATGATTTCCTCATGTTCTCTAAGGATGACCTCCTCTCAATTTCTACTATTAAAGAGGTGTTGACCAAGTTTGAGAGATTCTCTGGTCTCAAGTCTAATGAAAACAAAATCTTAATGTTCTTTGCGGAGGTATCCGAACCTAAGAAGTCAATAATTCTTGATTTGTTTGGCTTTCAGTGGGAAACTACCCATCAAATATCTGGGTATTCCTCTTATCTCCACCAGACTCAGATTAGAGACTACCAACCTATTATTGATAACATTGAGGCAAGAGTTCAGAGCTGGAAGGGTAGATGCCTCTCTTTTGCAGGACGATTGACTCTTATAAAGTCTGTCCTCCAGGGGATTCAACTTCACTGGCAAAGTTGTTTCATTCTCCCCAAAAAAGTGTTGAATCTGATTGATAAAACTTGTTCTAGCTTCTTGTGGGGTGATTCTGATTTTAGAAGGAAAATTCATCCCATTGCCTGGGAGAAAATTTGTACTCATAAGAAGGATGGTGGGCTTGGAGTGTGCAAATCTGCATACAAGAATGAGATTTTCATTATGAGATATATTTGGCTCAACCATTGTGGCAGCCCCTCACCTTGGGCTGATTAGATAAAGAACCAAGTTGTGAAGAACAAATGCTTCTGGAGTATCAAGGTTCCTACTTCATGTTCATCGGCTTAGAGAAAAATACTCAATCTTCGTGAGAAGTCCAGATTCCTTATATCAAATCAGATGCTAATGGAAGAGATACCTGGCTCTGGTATGAAAATTGGCACTCGAAAGGTCGTTTAATCAAAATTCTCACCCTGAGACAAATCTACTGTGAGGGATTCAATATCAAAGATAAGGTGGATAGGATCATCACTGATGGTGGGTTGATGAACCTTCAATCCACAAGTCCCTCATTCAATTCTATTTGGCAAGAGCTACCCAATATATCTACCTTGCATCTTGATAAGATTATATGGTGTAGCCCAAATGGTAAATTTGATGTTAGGAACACTTGGACTCTCCTACATCCAATCCTTGACTCCTTCAATTCGTATGAAGTGATCTAGTTCTCCAACAATATTCTAAAGCATTCCTTCATTACTTGGATTGCTGCCCAGTCGTACCTATCCACTATGGACTGATAGGTCAGATTTGGCTTGCTTCAAAGAAATATGTTTGTGCTGCGCAATTCTGGACTTGAATCCCATGACCACCTTTTCTTTGATTGTCCTTATTCAAAGGAGCTATGGGTTGTTGTTCTTAGAAGGTACCTTATACACAGGGCTCCTCTCCCTTGGTATGAGGAACTTGACTGGTGTTCAGAAAGAATGAAGGGGAAGAACTATTTGATCCACAAGCTTGCATCCAATGCCACTATCTACTATATCTGGAATGAGAGGAGTACCAGAATATTTAGAGCCAATACATCCCTTTCTTGGTTGCTCTTCAATTCCATTTGCAGGGATGCTATTGACAGGTATAACAACATTGATCCTCAGATTGCTGATTCTCCATGGAACAGATCCCTTCTCAATAATTGGGGAATCAATGCAAATTGGAAGTAAGGCTTTCGTGTTGCTCGATTACCATGGTGCTTTATTGTTGATCTGATGGGGCTGGATTTGTTGGTCTGCAATCTGGATTGCTGGCTGTTTGATTTGGAAAGCTGGCATTTTGGTATGGATGGTTCTGAATTGTATTGCGAGCTAGACATATTGATTTTTGTGGGAATGAGTTGTTGTTGTTCTGCGGTTAGTGTGTGTTGCTGATTGTTGGTTTTGGTTTTTAGGTGCTTGGCTTGTTGCTGATATAGCTTGGTGCTATCTTCTTGCTGGTTGTGTGGGCTTTTATTGGGTTGACTGCTGTTGTGTGATCAGTATTGGTGATTAGGGATGGCTAATGTGTGCTATATGGTCTGTAGACTGTGAGTGGTAGCGATCTGAGCTAGGGATGATTTGTTGTGGTGGGTGGACCTTTTGGAGCTAGTCTTGCTTGCTCACTAGTACCTGTATTTGCTAATGGTGTTTTGGTGCAGCTTGTTTGCACATGCCTGCATCTTTTTTGATTTTTTTTGCCTGTCTACTGCAGGATTTGTTTGCCAAACTATTTGGTTTGGGCCACCTTGTTTATTCTTTCCCCATTTTTTTTCTTATGGAAGTACTTACATTTCCAAAAAAAAAATTAAGGTCATCAATGAAGAATTACAGCTTATGTAGAAAACTGTGTTAATGGATTAATTGAGGTTTAACCAAACAAGGCCTAAGATTAGTAATTAATTAGATTTGGGCTTAAGTGAGATTACTAAGGCCTAATTAGATTAATGAAAGTATAATTTCGTGATAAGTAATTAGGAAAACTTAATGATGAAGTTACAATTGAATTATGACTCTAGTCTGACACCTAAACACCAACTAGTATTCCTAATATAATTCTAACATTTAGAACTTATAAAATGGGATTAAAAAAGAGATTAGACTTTAGAAAACAAGCCAATTTCGTGGAAAGCCCTAGGAAGAACCAGAAGAAGATTAGAAGATCAGAAAACTTGAAGAACACTAGAAGAATCAACAATGGCAGAAGAACCTTACTACAATTGGTGAGTTTTCCTTTAGTGTCTTCTGTATTTACTTCTTCCCTAATGTGATATCATGGGGAATTCCTTCCTTTTCACATGCATAAGCCTTCCCCTGATCATATTACTAAAACCTTGAAATATTACCTGTATTGAATGACAATAACCTATGATTCTAATATTAGTCACCGTGCATGAAGACCTAGGATGATTAGGTGATCAACCTTGGAAATCCCCTTGACCTGAAATCTTTTTCCTTGATCCGGCAGACCAATCGGTGTGTCGGTTAGCCTGCCTGCTAAAAATCTTGTGAACCTTGGCACAGGCAGGTTTCTGCCTAGCCTGCCGGTTCCTACCGGTGAGCCGGTAGCCTACCGATTGGATTTCACAACCCACCTGGTGTACCGGGACCCTACCGGTATCTTGCCGGTTAAGCACACTTTGACTCTACTGTAACAACCAGAAAATTTAAAACTTTAATATAAAGATAAAAGGGTAATTTAGTAGAACCTAATTAAGACTTAAGATAGGTAATAGAGTATAATATAATAAACGAAACTGAATCAATAAATTATTTCGAAACCCCTAAGTAATGTAACCTTAATTGGCTTAATTCCGGTATTAAGAACTATAAGTAACTCAACTAAATTAACAAGGGCTTATAAGTAATAAATCCATAGAGTTCGGAATCAATAGCTGACTTGGTCGAACAACTTAACTTAATTGACTAGACCAAAAACCAGAAAACAGAGAATCAGGAAGTTAACCATAGTAATAATAATAAATAAATATATAAACCTAAGTCTAATATGAATCAAATAGGATACTGAATAATCATCTAGAAGATTTACTTAATAAACATCTAGAAGGTTTACTTAATAATCATCTAGAAGCCATATTAATTAATTTACACTTAGAATTAGAATCCTAGATATACTAGAAAACCTAGATTTCCTTTAAACATTATAACTCCTAATAAGAAACCAATATCTTGAGATCCTTATAAATAAGAAAGCTAATTAAAGATCTAAACCACATAAAGAATGATCAAATTTGTGGAGAAGTCCTAGCATGAGAAAGAAACCTAGAAAATACCTGAAAGAAGAAGAATGAACCCTAGAAGAATTCAACAGCAAATCGTTGTGAGTTTTCTTTCCATGTCCTGCGTATTTACTTCTATTTTAATGTTATAACCATGGGAAATTATGTCTTGATGTTGATAACCCCTTTCCCATGATCTTATTAATAAAACCAAGTAACTATTAATCAACCAAATCTCTGTACACATTCATGCATAAACAAAGAGATTAAACCCAGAAAATTGATCATGTGAAGCCAAGAAACCTTTTAGAAATTTTATAAGTCCAATCCAATGACCAAAAACTAGATTTGGAAGCATCCTTGAGTTGTAGGAACCTTATGAAAGAAATCCCAATAAGAAAACTGCCCAAAATGATCTTTGGAGTATCCCCACGGCGCTCCGTGAACACGCCGAGCCTTATCTTTTGACGTATTGTTCAATGGATTTCTCACCGAGACCAAACTCGGCATGCCTTGAATGCGCCGAGCGTCACAGTAGAGGATTTTAGACCCTAGGTTTCACACCGAACCATAGCACGCTGCACCGAAAGCACGCCGAGCCTCTGTTTTTGAATAAACCCAGAACACCTTTTGAAACCCTTCATATTATACCATTCGGCGACCTCTGACCACGCCAAGACACACGCCGATCTTACGCCAAGAGCCATATTGACCATATTTTGAACCTGAAACTCTAGGACACCTAAATTACATGTAACCTAATTGATTTACCATGTTATTAGACCCAAGAAATAAACCTAATAATCCAAGACCATTCTAACCAAGTCCTAGCCAAATTTAAATCAGTTTTAGCCAACTAATGCCATGGATTAGGAAGTGATATTCTGAAACACTTAAGAGACCATACCCTTGACCATTACAGTAGTGCTATGCCCTCTAGTTGTGCATGTCTAGGTACACAAATTGAATATATAATTCAATGACTCTGTATTACCACTATTTATATGATTATGCGAAATTAGTGTTTATGTAAGTGTAATGCCTTATTATATATAATTATACATAACTATCACTACATTTATCATAATTAATGTATGTACATGAATATTTCTGCCTAATATGTGACCTTATGCTTTAATAACTTAGAATCAGGAGAATGTGCTCATGTCTTTGCTGATGTGAATCTGTGCCTATGAATTATTGTTTGTGCTAATTTAGTGATATAAAATTACGAGTTGGATCTTGGACTACCTTGCTGTGATAGCAAAGTCTAATACCCTATACCTTGCATGGGATTAGATTACACTTGACTATTGACCATTATTAACCATTTTTTTCCTATGGTTGGACTATGTTATATTATTACGTGTTGAGGGACTGTACATCCCAATAGACCAATTTGTTTGTTTCGGCCAAGGTGAGGGATAGGCCTTATATGGGGATCTCAAAAGACTTGTGGTAAGATGATAGGTGAGGGAATTTTCACATTATGATGCCCAATATATGAATCATATAACAGTCTGTTAGTTGTTAATATGTATGTCACCAAACCTATGAATCCACTTGGGGGCCTACTGAAGTTCAAATTGTAACCTTCACTTCCTTGGGAAAGGAAGTGGTAGTTAATTCACAACTAAAGTAGGGTGAATAATCATTCATGCACAAAGTAGAGAGTATAAAGACATAAGCTGTAATTATTTATAATGAAGCAGCGAAAAAACAAAATACTGTTCTAGGTTTCAAAATCAGATTTTAACGTGGATTCCATCTTAAGTATTCAAAAAGAACCATAAATCCCAAAGTATCAAAGTATAAACAAAATCTCTTCAAACATTACAATAGATCACTCGTAGAAATAATCTTCTTCTTTTGCAAAATCTTCCTCCTTAGCAAAGCTCTCCTCGGCGGTACCTTCCACTAAAGGTCCTGAAATGTTTGCTAAAAAGTGTGAGCTATAAAGCCAGTAAGTTTGATTACATCAGGAATATATATAAGACTCTCTCCTACAGAACAAACATTCACCATACGCACCTTCCACTAAAGGTCCTGAAATGTTTGCTAAAAAGTGTGAGCTATAAAGCCAGTAAGTTTGATAACATCAGGAATATATAAGACTCTCTCCTAGAGAACAAACATTCACCATACGCTCAGTTCAAGCAGTAAGGAAGACATAACAAAATGCAATGCATGTGGTAAACTATTCATTATGCATGTTGTGCACCTAAATACAGTAGTCACCAAGGTGAGCTAACAAACAATCTATAATACTGTGCAAATGCAACTCTATTAGAGTATCAATGTGGCATGTTTCTTCTTGATCCAGTCTCTATCCTAGGTTTTCCAGCAACCTAAATTCGCCCCAAGATGTTCCAGCAACCGGAAATCATCCCCCGTCGTAACGGTCTAAGGAATATATCTATTCTATGTGTACAACAAAGTTTTAAGGGTTTTCAACCTAGGAGGCAAAATCCCCCCACTTATTTTTGATCAATGGCAATCTACTGAGGCTTGCAACCACGTGTAGTATCCCTCAGAAAAACATGAACACCTGACAAACTAAAAAGATCTCTCTATGATTTTTGGGTACAATGCCTTTAGGCAAAAAGAGAGTCTATTGGGTTAGCTACTCCCTCAACTCAATCCTGCCTGTCCCACACTAGATGTGATAGTCGCATCACTCTCATTTCAATTCACGAGATGCAATCGTGTGGTCTTGGAACATAGGGTCATACTCTTCGACCAAGTTATGGCTTAGAGTCAATGTTGTGTCGTGAAGTGGTGAACATTAACTAAACATACATTTCATTGTGTACATGGTGCACTAAAACTAATTATTGTCTACATTTCATACATTTTTATGTATTTCCACACAATATCTCATTAACTCAAGTTACAATATGTAAGCTTCATACTCGATCATGTTGCAGTGTATATATCATAAAATTGACTCACATCTATGCAAATAAGTACCCACTAACAAACATAAAAGTATAAGCTCATTATGTCAGGTTCAGCGAGGTCTTATGTGAGGTCTTCGGTGCACTGAGGTTTGCCTCGGCGACCCCTTCAGCGGACTTATCTGTGTTTCGGTGACAATTCCAGGGAGCCATTTCTCGGTGACTTCGGTGCCCTCTTTGGTGCACCGAAGGCCATTTCGGCGTGCCGAATAGATACTCGGCGACCTGTTAGGTGAGCCTAACAGTCCGCCCTTGGCCCAGAAAGGTGTTCGGCGATCCGTTCGACGTGCCGAGGAGGCTGCCGAAAGTCATGAATTGGGCAGAACAGGGGATTTTCTCTCCAAATTCAATTCTCAAACAAAAAAAACATTCACAAACTTTCATAAATCAAGTAATCTAATCAAATCCATTCTCAAACAAGAAAAATAAACTACTATTCTACACTTAAGCATTTAGTTCATTCATTAATTCTCAATTACATGCATGAGCTTGAAAGATATGGAAATATTTAGATATCCAAGATGAATCTAATTACATTCATAAAATTATCTACTTACCTCTTCAATCAAACAAGAATCAACACAAACCCTAGCAAAACAAGCCCTTCTTCTCCACTCTCAAGCGCTCAAGACTCAAAAACCCAAAAGAGACAAATGCATGAGATTTTTCTCTTTCTCTCGCTCAACAAGCTACTAATGCCATGTGTCCACATCCTTGCCTTTCAATTATAACCACTCAAATTCTAGCCTTTAAATCATAACCACCTTAATCTAAGCCAAATAAGCTCAACTAATCTAATCTTAACCGCACCCTTATCCAATTAGGGTTTAAATCTTAGCCTATAAATCCAAACACACAAGGGTTATGCTATGGTATAAAGCACTAAGACCAAACAACATCACAAGCACAATCGCATGGTCGGATCTCATATGATTGGCGATCAAAACAAAAGGTAGAATCATGACAAGGATTAAAATATAAATAAATAGAGATTAGGAGGTCTAGGCCGTTACAGCCTACCACCCTTAAAAATATTTCGTCCTCGAAATTTACTTACCTCAAGTGAAATGTTGCGGATATCTAGTTCGCATTTCGTCCTCAAGCTCCCATGTTGCTTCAGATGTCCCATGATTGTTCCACAAGACCTTCACCTCTGAGATGACCTTGTTCCGCAACACTTGTTCTTCCGGTCTAGGATATCCACCGGATTCTCTTCGTAGGTGGCATTCTCTCGGATCGTCACTATCTGCCAATCGATTACAGTAGCAAGATCAGGATGGTATTTCCTCAACATGGATACGTAGAAGATGCCGTGCACTAAGTTCATAGTGGATGGCAGTAGCACTCGGTAAGCCACTTCTCCAATTCTCTTAGAAATCTCGAAGTGTCCAATGTACCTTGGCGCCAACTTGCTCCTCTTACCAAATCTGAACACTCCTTTGGTCGGTGAGACCATTAGGAATACCCAGTGTAATGACCTAAAACCCCCTATAGTCAGTTCGCCCATTTAATTATTTTTATGTGATTTAAATTGGTGCTTATGTGTATTATTATGTGTTTAATTAGATGTAGGATTTAAATTTATATACATTATTAAGTTTGGGGGTCTTTACGTGATTAAGCTTTATTTG
>JAUPMG010051220.1:0-10680 GCA_031762675.1 Pachysandra terminalis | reverse complement strand
AAAACTCATTCTTCATCAATAGTTTCATATTTAGGATCTTGGCTATCTAAAGTATTTTCTTGGCTTGGAAGTTGCAAGAACCAAAGCTGGAATTGTCATATCACAACAAAGATATACGTTGGAAATCCTTGACAATGTAGGATTTCTTGGAATTCAACTAGTTGATTTTCCTATGGAACAAAATTTGAAGCATACAAATGATGAAGGTGATCTCTTATTTAATCTATCTCGCTACAGACAGTTAGTAGGTCGGTTAATCAATCTCACAATTACTAGACCAGATATCACTCATTATGTGCATATCCTAAGTCAGTTCATGCATGCTCCAAGAAAATCTCATTAGGACGCTGCTATCCGCATTGTGAGATATTTGAAAAATTTTCCAGGACTTAGATTATTATTCTCTTCCCATAGCTCTTTGACACTAAAGGCATATTGTGATGCTAACTGGGCTAACTGTCCTATGGCAAGTAGATCGACTTCAGGTTATTGGGTATTTCTTGGAGATTCTTTAATTTCTTGGAAGATAAAGAAACGAAAAACTATTTCCAGGTTTTCATCAGAAACCGAATACAGATCTATGACTGCTGCAACTTGTGAGCTGACTTGGCTCAGATACTTATTTAATGACTTACAAGTCCCTTTGGGGCCTATCAAATTTTTTTGTGACAATCAAGCAGCTTTTCACATTGCTGCAAGTCCTATACATCATGAACGCCCTAAGCATATTGAATTTGACGATCAAGTTGTGAGAGAAAAAATTCAGGCAGGACAGATTGTCACCAAGTTTGTTCCATCATCTCTTCAGCTAGCTGATATCTTCACAAAAGCCTTAGGCGAAAATCTTTTCAAGAATTTGATGAGCAAGTTGAACACTCTTGACAGTCATGCTCCAACTTGAGGAGGAGTGTTAAGATTTGATTTTTGATTTTCCATGATTTATGGAAAGATTTGTATCCCATTTGTATCCCACTAATGTAGGATCTAGATTTATTGTTGCTTTGTATATATCCTAAGATTTAGAATCTCAAAACAAGGAAGTCTAATGTAAGTTCCTATTTATACATGTAAATTATTGTGTAAACATAAGAAAGAAATATAGAGAATACATCTCCAACAATTCTGCTCATCTTTCTTGATATTCTATACAATTTTTCAGAATGGGATTCATCTTGTCTTAAATAAAACAGAAATAATTGGTTTCAAGTTTGTTGGAGGATTTCGGGGTTTTAGACAAGATGAGAAGAGGAAAAAGATAGAGTGGGTTTATCTGGCTATAAATAAATTATACTAAAATAAATACAAAAAACTTATATGTTTTGATGAACTGAGGCGTGACAATGTCATTGTCCTTGAAACCAAATTCGCTCATTTTTAGATCATTTCCGCAGTGTACCGGGTTTAGCGGTTGATCGACAGGATTCAACGATTTTTCCTTCATGTAGATTACACGGTCGTACTGGGCTAAAGACGAAAAAGCTTACATTGCACTTGAGTAGAACTTGAAGAAAACAAAAAAATATTATGCACTTCCAAACTATAGAAAACTTAAAAAAAATAAGGAGAGAGCTCTTAGCTTGAGAGATATGTTCACAAAGGAGAAGAGGTCCTCCTTATATAGCCCACAAAGAAGTCGCTAAGGCCTTTAATGACCTAAACAGCTGTCTTAAAACCTTATAACTGTTTGGACTATAACAGTCTAAAACGGCTCCAAACGGCTAATTTAATACAAAACTATTGTTTCTCTCATTTTTAAAAACAAAACAAAACTTTTTCACATTAAATACTATTTGAATTTTAAAATCAAACTCCAACAAAACTTTAGAAATAATAAAAATATTACACGACCTGGCCTCACATGATATAATTCTTAGAGCTTATATAGCTTAAAATATTACACATGTTCAACCCTGGTCTAATAAATGGACGTGCAATATTTGACCGAATCATTTCTTCACATGACAAAAATAACCTTCTGGGAACGGGCCATGAAAGGCGAAAATAATTTGATTCCTAGATATGCTATTCGTTATATACTCAGATCTATTCACAACACGACACGCTTGTTTTGCAAGTGTGCCATGCATACATGGTATTGACATGTCTGATGTTGGGTATATAACAAATACATCCAAGGGCATTCCCTATCAAAGTTGTTGCGGCACAACCTTTAGCCTTAATTTAAAAGAAATTTTTCTATGTCAAAACTGTGTATTTGCTATGTACCATGACACATTCAGAATAATATATATCTATATATTTGATCAGAGGTGGATCTAAGATCAGTTTTCAATTTGATAAAATTAATACTATTTTTGGCAAAAAAAAAAAAAGAAAAGGAAAATAAAAGTAATGCTAGTTTTTATATTATACAAACATATGTATAATAACTTCAGTTCAGTTTAATCGAAGCCTTAACTATAAATTGAATCAAATTAATTCATTTTTTTGTTTTCTAAACCATAACTTAATTAAAAAAAAAAAAAAAAAAAAACTAAACCGACTTTTTGATTTGGTTTGTTTGATTTTTTATTTAGACCAAATCAATTGATACCCCTAGTGAGTGATGATACAAAAGCGGAAAAAAAAAATTATTGAGAACAGGCAATAAAAAAACTCTAAAAAGGACAAAAACAAAAATAGACAAGAGATAATTTGTAATATGTTACAAAGCACTTGTCAATTTTTAAAATTTTAAAAAAAAATAAAAAAAATTGAAAGAGCAATTGTCCCTCTTGTCTGTATGTAGCTCCGCCGATGTATATATATGATTAGTAGAGCCGCGTACAAAATAAACTTGTCTTGCTTTGAATGGTGTTGCGATACATAATAAATATCATGTTTGTTAACGTATTTTACTATTCAAGGTCCTAAAAAAATTAATTAAAGGGCATATTTTATTTCTTTGTTGGGTCCATTTCTTTTCATTTGGTCAATCTATATTTTACGAAGCTTAGGGTTCTTTCACGGCTGTTGGCCATTTTAAAGCAATTAATTTTTGCAACAATTTATCTCTAATTTAGAATTAAAAATTCAAAAAAATGGATCATCGAATTAAGTATAATATTTCAATCCATGTTTCAAAAGAAGGAACTCAGTATGTATCCACGTGACATAGAATAAGAAAATTAGATACCCCGTCTAGAATATGGAAGACTTCTGATAAGAAAATTAGATACCCGTCTAGAGGATGGAAGACTTCTGAAAACTACGGATTTCAATAGGTGGTTTTACTTTCTAGAAAGATTAAATTCCTCCAATAGCCATATTAGCAAAGCTTGTCAGCCTTTGATTGGCTTCCCGAGGGAAGTGTCTAAAAATGGCCGTATCAAATTTCTTAATCAGTGCCTTAACTCTCATGCACATTCCTTCAATGATACATTCTAAGACGAATTAGATCAGGTACTTCGATGCAGACGAATTCATATATGGGGTAGAAGATGTTTATCAACAGAAAAATGTTCCACGTTGGTATATGTGATTACTACAATCACAAATAGTATTGTCCACACTCAATCGATTTGATCTCAAGTATGAAAATCGACAGCAAAACCAGCTCTTCATGGAGGAACAAGAGATTAAGAGACAGAGAGGGAGATTCTCTAGGGTTTGTATCCAATGTTTGAAGCATGGATTGGGAGGAGTCTCCTAATAGAGGAGACTCAACTCCTAATGAGACTCCATCGGACCATCTCCTAACTAATAGGAGAGAGTATCCTACACTTAAACAAGTATGGACGTCCCAATCAAGTAGGGACCCAGGTCGGCCCAACCTAACGGTCCAAGCGGGTCGACCCAATACAAATATCCAACATTTCCAACTCGTCTATAGTGTGCATCAAGTTTGCTTCTCTCTTATAAATATCAAACATTCCTATCATGGATGCTAATCATACAGATCGTTGAGTGTGCGGCCGACGAGCTCAAAGTAACGGGTGAGCGAATCCATATCAAGTTTCATAAAATTGACATGGGGATACACTCTCAAAAGTCTTACCTATGCCCCAGACTCATTTGACCACATCGGATTGAGTATTTCTAATCCCTCGTGAGCTCAAGCTCAGATCTATACTTAACCACTAGATTCATATTAATGTGCTTATTTAAAATAATTCATATAGTTTACATATATATTAGATATGTATAAGTAAAAAATGTGAAATATCAAAATGATAATTTTAAATCATGAGCACATATTTCAATGAATCGCATATCTTTGAATGTGATACTAAATAGTCTTCCCTAAGCCGCATGCCATTTAGCTTCGACCTAACTGCTTTCCCAGTCAAACCCCCTTTAGACCGTATAATGCATGACCATAGGAAAGTATGCTAGAGTAGCGATCATCAAATATAACTTCACAACACGATCAAAGGTAAATTAAGGTATAAGTTTATCCTCACAAGGATCAACCTGATCTCACACAATAAGGAAATAGGGATTCATTCGCTTGCTCTCAAAGGTAACGTCACTGCAAGCACATGTGATATACAACATATGCTAGGGTGGAGCTCTAGACCCAACCAAGATTATGTCAACCTCCAACACCGTATAGATCTTAGTCTAGTCGCAATCCATGCACCTAACCCGAGCACCTTAAACCAAGTCATGACTTTTAAGCGACTTGATTAAGGTCTCACATCTGGCCTCATCAGGTAAAAATCTATTCCCCAAGGAATCTCATCCTGGCTCTCCCAAGGCGATATATAACTCATAGAGTCCTCTAAATGCCTCAGATGGCACAAGTCCTCTTAATGTCTCATTCTATTCGCAATGCATGCGTCAAGGCTGGTCGTTATGTGAGAAGCTGACCACTAGCCTGGTAAAATATTGTATCCATATCCTCATAATATGGAGGCAATGTGTGTACAATTTGCATGAAATACACAATCTCATGCCTCATGAAAAGATAAACTCTATTAAATTCTCAAGCTTGAAATATAATGTAATATGATATGTCTACATATCAAATGTAAATAAAAATTGTATCACCTAACACAAATCACAATCTACGTAATCCCATCTCTTTGACATGAATCTAAAAAGATTGTCTAGCTATAGGTTTACTACTGAGTAGGGATACGTGTAAAGGACACGTTCTCATGTGCAACTCTAGCTCTGATGTAATGATAGCGAATGTCAATGTACTTCATCCTACCAAGGTATTTGGGGTCTTTGTCGTAGGCCAACGCTACCATGCTATCACAATAAATGACGATTGGCCCTACGCCAGCTCTGAAGACTTCAAGATCCTATACGAATCGCCTCAACCATATGGCATCCTGGACGGCTACACAACAAACTATGTACTTTGACTCCAAGGTGGACAACGTGATGTAGACTTGCTTCTTGCTACTCCAAGAGATGGCCTTGACACCTAGCAAGAACTATCAGGTCGAGTTTACATCATAGCGTATAGCAGGCTTCTTATAGCACTAGTATAGGGAACACGAACCATATGTTCCTTCTCTTCCTTTGTCTTTGGACAAAGAACAAGATGTAATGAAGCACCATTTTCGACAGGAGTGTCAATGGGTTTAGCATCGTGCATTCTGAAATGCTTAAGTACCTTCCTTATTGTAAGTCTCCTGAGACAAACAAAGAAGACACTTAGCACGATTCCTATGACTATTAACACCCAGCATCTAATCTGCCTCACCCATATCATTTATCTCAAAACTGAAGAAAAATCACTATTTAGTGGCGACAATCATCTCTTTGTCATTGCCTTCTATCAATATGTTTTCAACATACAATGACAAGATAAGAAAGGTCCTACCATATTGTCTAACATAGACACATTGGTCTTCTTCGATCATAGTGAAGTCAAACTCTATAATGACTCGATGGAATCGAAGATACCACTAACTGGATGATTGTTTCTGACCGTATAAGGAGCATTTGAGTCTACAAACTCTACTCTTAATGTCACACCCTAGATCCGAGATATCTGATCTCGAGGATCACAAGGTGCGACCTTCGGATCCAACCCCTTGAATGCGAAAACCAACCACAAATCAACATAATAAACATACAAGCGGAAGCTAAAATCATAAACCAAACCATCATAAAGTATCAATAGCATTACATCATTGTTTCAAACCCAAAACATAACCTAAACCAACTTAATTGTCCATATAATCTATTACATTTCAAAGTAACTAAATCAGAAAGCAGCAACTAGAAGTCCTATTATGTTATGCATCCTTCGCCTCGCTTCATCTTCTTAACCTGGTAGACGAACAACACACTAGGTGTGAGCTTATGAAGCCCAGTAGAAAATCGTAGTCCTATGTTTCATATTATCAATAATATATCCAGCCACATAACATATAACATGGTGTACATTAATAACATGATTTCTCATTCATCTTGTAATAACCCAAACAAAAATAGTAGGGTTAATGTGTAAATAATAAAAGATTAGGGGTTAATTTAAAATTTTAGTAAATAGATGTCATGCTTGACTTTGATTGATTGTGATTGGCCGGTTGTACTATAGGAAACTAGGTGGATCACACACAATCATAACTTTCTTAAGTTATAACATGTGGCTTGGATCTTGTAGGAATCTTAACATATAAAATAATGGTTAAGATCTTGTAGGAATCTCAATATATAAATTAAAGGCTAGGATTTAATAAGGAATTAGAAACACTCTCTATTAGAAAGGATTCAAATTAAGAAGAAAATAGTAACTAGCCAACTAAGTCAAAGGTAAAGAATTAGTAACAATTCTCTATAAACTAGAATAGTAACTATTTAACTAAGGCTAGAATTAAGAATTAGAATCAACAACTTATTAGAAAGAAATCAAATTAGAAAGAAACCAAAGCTAGAATATTGATCCAAGGGCTGAGATTCAAATAAACTAATCTAAGGGTAGAGATTAGAGTTTCAAATTCTAGAGTTCTTGAGAGCCTACATAAACACAAGGCCTTGGGAGATGGATTCATTGCCTGGAGAAGAAGAAGAAGAAGAAGAAGAAGGTGTAAATTCTCAACATCAATCATCAAATCAAGGTAAGTATTCAAGTATAACTCTATTTTTTATTTAAGTAGAAGTACAAAGCTATTTTCTTTGAGTATGAAGTATGTTAATGGTTTTTCAAATTAAATTTTTGAGTTTTCATGCTAGGACATAGTAAGTTTGATTCAAGTAATGTTTTGTTAAGTATTATGAATGGGTTTTGTGCGGAATTCCATATTATGTGAAGTTACTTAATCATGATTTATGTTTAAAGTTCAAAAGGAAGCAAAAATAGGAATTTTTGTGCAGTTTGCGAGGTTCGGCAAACTGCTCGGCTTGCCGAGCAGCGTGCCAAACACTCCCACGAAGCCTCGGCAGCTTGCTCGTCTTACTGAAACCCTATCAAGCCTCACAGTGATTTTTAGGCTGCTGGAAAAGCTACCAAAGGCAACTTGGCATGCCGAGGAGCATGCCGAGCGCCACAGAGAGTTTATTTGGCCCTTGGAAATGCTACTGAAACCAAACTCAGCATGCTCTTCGGCATGCCGAGCACATCCAAAAGACCCAAGGAAATTACCAAGAACCCAAGGGAAAGCTCAGTAGCCTGCTCAGCTTACCGAAGAGGCTACCAAACCCCAACCCATAGTCCACTCGGTAGACCAAGGGGAGACCCTCGGCATGTCGAGATTTACAATGTTGTCCCGTTTGAGTTGAAATTCAACATACGTGCATATTTTGACCTAATTAGACTAATTTTGATGTTTTTTTTGCTAAATTATAATTATTTCATTTAGTTACTTCTTTATGGACTCCATTACTATGTTTAATGAATAGATGATAATTTCATTTCATTTCATTTTGCCTCTAAATTCAATGATATCATGTTATTCAGGTTAAACACACTTGTTTATACACATATATTGACTGATTAGTTAATGTGCATGGATCTCTACACTTGCACCGCATATGCCTATATTTTTTGCATAATGACCTTGTATTGGTCTAATGCATTGATTTGACCTTCATCACTTCATATTGCTGGAATTTATAATTTAATTGAGAGTGATTATAATCTGAAAATTATAAGATGGGTAAGGAAGTCCCAAATGGACTGATTTGCATGTGTTAAGGGATTTGGCCATCCCAATAGACCAATTTATTTGTTTTCTCCTAATGTGAGGGATAAGTTCTATGTGATGATCCCAAGAGACTTATGGAAAGATAATAGTTGAGGAACAGTTCACATTAGTGAAACCCAATATCTGAATCATGTGAGTGAAATTCTGTTAGTAGATCAGCTAATGTATGGTTCACAAAAGAAGTTCTAGGTGATGCTTTGGGAGTTGTCCCTATGATCGAAAATAAGTGAGGGGATTGTGCCCTCTAGGTCGAAGCCCCTAGAAACTATGTTGCGCACATAGAATAATCTACTATTTCTGCCATGTATTGGGGATGAGTTCTTGGTGAATCATCTTGGGTAGTATGATTGAGATCATATGTGGAACCTATACTAATCGAATACCAAACAACATATATATTGCATATTAGATTGTTTGTCTTATATTACACGTGGTGATTTTACTTGCTAGGCGCACAACATGCCTTAATAATGGAACCAACACATTGCATTGCACATTATATCATATTGCATCATATACATTATTCATATCATTATTGCATATACAAACTATTCTATTTTTATCTATGGATTATCATTGAAGAGTGGCATTTTCCCTAGTTAAATCTTAAATATTATTGGACATGTTTACTTACAAAGCTAGTGTAGCTTACACTTTCGAGCACAACATATTTCAGGACCTATAGATGATGGACAACAGGACTATGAGGATCAAGATGGAAGACTAGGATATTATGAAGACCTTAGCTATAATTAGAGCTTGTTTTAATGATTTTAGTAGAACTTGTTGTAGGGCTTATTGTTGTAACTTAGTACTTATCAAGTTGATTTTCCGTAGTTAATAGGCATTGATTTGAAGCATGAGACTAGTTATATTTATTTTCGTTGTTTTCTATTTGAAGATTGTTTTGAGTTGAATATTATTCTTAATAATACTATTTTTTAGAACTTCATCTTATATTATCTTACTTAATTCAATGATTTTGTAATGTATTGCTTATCCACTCCTATAGGGATATGGGATGAGAGTTACAACTAAAATTTGGGGACTCCTTTGAGATTTTCAAGTTTCAGATGTGACACATCTTTAACAACCATAATTACCCAATCATAATACAAGCATTAATAGCCCATTTACAACATTACATGAACATTCAAAATAGCAATTAAAAGAGGAGAATAATATGAAAATGCAGAGATAATGGATGATGGAATGCAACACACAATCATGAATGTTAATTGATGCAAATCTAGTGATCAGCCGTTTCCAAGTTATTATTATTTAGCATCCAAATGTAATAGACACTCTCTTTCATCCCATGTGTATGCAAGATGATGATGAAACTTAAGGAATGCAACACACAATCATGAATGTTAATTGATGCAAATTCGGTGATCAACCGTTTCTAAGTTATTATTACTTAGCATCCTAATCTAATAGACACTCTCGTTCATCCCATGTGTACATCATGGTTTTGAAAGATTTTTAACCCACGGGGCTCAATTCCTATAACTATTTGTTTCTTCCAAGTTTAGGGGTTTACACCCTAGGAGTCCACATCGGGATTGTCCCTTTCAAGTTTAGGGATTTATTCCCAAGGAGTTCGCATAGGAATTGTCCTTCACAACACAGATCCATATCAAGTTTAGAGATTCCTACCCTAGGAGTCCACAACGAGATAGTCCTCACCAAACAATCAATCTGGGGATTTCCACCCAAGGAGTTCTCCCAAGGATAGTCCTTACCATAGAAACAATAACAATAGCATCACACATTATACAGATTCCATCATTCTCATGCATATCTAATGCAAAGATTTTGGTCAAACACTGTCACGCCCCCAAATTCGAGATATGGGATCTCGAGGATTTGAAAGGGATTGACCTTCGAATCCAAATAAAAGGATGCAGCTGCCAAACCAATCACATTCTTCACCAAGATCAATATTGTAGACACCCCAATTTGCACTGGCGTGCAGTTGTTTTCTATTTTTTGCAGCTCCTTGAAGGCTTGACTTGAGAACGGCAACTCCTGAATCACCTCTATAATTCCCTTATCTTTGTGTGTAAAATTCCCCAAAAATCCTGAGAAATCATCAAAATGACATTTTTACCCCCCAACTCTCTGTTTGATCAAAACCGATAATTGTTTAAAGTCAAAACAATTTTTCAACTTCAAATTCGATTTCTACATGTCACAAGCTTCGAAACGACTATAAAATCGTTAGAATCCAAATTCGGAAGGTCGATAGGCATTTTGGTAATTTTGAATATTTTTTTTGCCACATGACAAATCATAAACCTAAAAGAAGAAAATCAAAAAAAAAAAGAAATAACAAAAATCAAGAAGGAAAAAAATAAAAAATAAAAAATAAAAAAATAAGAATAAAAATAGAAATAAAGTTGGAGAGAGCACCCACGCGCTCTCTCCCTCCTCCCATCTCTCCCTCTTCTTGCTTTGCTCTTCTTCTTTCCTTCTTCTTCTTTCTTTCTCTTCTCTTCTTCTTTCCCTCTCTCTCTCTCTCTCTCTCTCTCTCTCTCTCCCCCCCCCTATATAAGAGATGCAGGTCGGA
>JAUPMG010051209.1:0-13883 GCA_031762675.1 Pachysandra terminalis | reverse complement strand
CTTGAAGGAGATGGAAGGAGAAGGGGTGATGCTAGAGTTGTGGATGCTTGCTTGGATCAAGGTAAGTAGATAACTTCGTGAATGTAATTAATTAATCCTAAAAATCCATACATTTTTGCGTCTTCAATGTTCAAACATGTATTGAGAATGATTGGAATGACTTGGAGTAGTTTAGAAGACCATATGATCCCTAGGAGTAGTTATGTAGGTGGAAAGTTAAATTTACCCTGTTCGCGATGTGTGGTGGCTACCTCGACACGCCGAACTTGTTTCTGGGCCAGGCCGGGCTCATCGGCGAGCCTAAAAGGTCGCCGAGTTTGAATGGTCGCCGAAGTAGGCTTCAGTGCGCCAAAATGAGCTTCGGGGAGCCGAAATGGGCGCCAAAGAGGTCGCCGAGAAAGATGTTCACTGGAAATGTTGTTGAACCTCAGAGAGGTCCAGCGAAGAGTACGCCGAATGGGTCGTCAAAGATATAGCTCACTGGAATTGTCGTCGTACCTTAGTGAGGTCTGCCGAGGAGGTCGCTGAAGCAGGCTTCGGTGCACCGAAGACCACACTGAGGACCTCACCGAACAGGTTAATTAGGACTTAGGAAATTATGTTGTTAAGTGTTGTACAATAGCATAGTTTGTAAGTTTGTATGGTTCATGCACATATTATGTTGATAATGTAGTTATTGCCTTATATCATGAATTAGTGTAGTGTGAAGTAGTTTTAAGTGGATATGTAGGGGACACATGCTTTTGCTAGACTCTAATGCACCCTGTAAACAATAGAATGAAATCTTGTTTGTATGCTATAGGCACACACTAGGTTGATAATGTAGTCTTATCTCATAACTTAGATTAGTGTGGTATTAAGTAGCATCTTGTGAACAAGTAGGGAATGTATGCCTATGTTAGTTCTATTACATCCTTACATAATGAAATATATACGTAAAGTTTGTAAGTCCTACACACTCATCATAATTGTTGAATGAAATTCTCAGCCATGGCATGAATTGATGAAGTGATAGGTAGTGATATCTAAAGACATATGGAAGGAATACATTAATTAGATTTAATGCACCTTGTACACACAATATGAATGATAGACTTGGAATATTCAATACATCTATAATTAATATTAAATCCGACACATTACACTTGAATGCTTAGTTAATCTATGTGTTCGTTTCTCAGTGGTTCCATTTCGTGGTGATTGAAATGTGATGTGTATTTTATGTGAATCGTTGTGATTACACCATGTACACTACTACTTGAATGTTTAGTTAATGTGCACCACTCCACTACACAGCATAGACTCTAGACTATCGTTTGATCAAAAAGTGTGACCCCGTGTTCCAAGACCTCATGGTTGTGTCTTGTGATTGGAAATGAGAGTGATGTGAATTTCACATCTAGGGAGGGACTGACTGGATTGAGTTGAGGGCGTAGCTAACCCAATAGACTTTTTCTTAGCTCGAGGGCTCAGTGCCAAGGATAAGAAAAGATAAGAAAGGACCTCTGTAGTTAGGTCAAATGACCATGTTTTCCTGTGGGATCCGCAGGTTGCTATAAGTCTTGGTCTATGGACCACTGATCAGAAATAAGTGAGGAGATTGTGCCTCCTAGGTTGAAAACCCTTAGAAATGTGTTGTACACGTAGAATATCCCTATTTCCATGGACCGTATACACGGAGAATGCATTCAGGTTGCTGGGACACCCCGTAATAGAGGTTGGATCAGGGGGAAACAGATTACATTGACACTCTACCAGAGTTGCATTTGCGCAGCATCATAGATTGTTTGCTAGCTCACCTTTGTGAGGCTGTAAATTAGATGCATAACATGCATTAAATTAAGTAAAATACCTCATGCATTATGTTGATTTTGTCCTCTTTATTGTTTGGATTGAGAAGTATTGTGAATGTCTGCTTTTTAGGACAAAACTTATATATTCTTGAAATTATCCAACTTACTGGCTTTATAGCTCATGCTCTTTAGCAACAATTTTTTAGGATCTTTAGTCAGTCGGTAGTTGTGGAGATTGTCGTAAAGGAGGATCTTTTCCTTCGATGAGCATGGTCGAAGAGAGAAAAACTTGGTTGCGTATAACACGCTGATAGATTGTAGTGTTAGTCTAATTTTAGACTTTTCTTCTCTAGAATGTATCAGATTGTCATTTTGTATTATGTAGTTACTTATATCTTACTAGAACTATAATTAGCTTCCGCTTAGGTTTTGACCATTGTTATCCACTCCTGTAGAAATAAGGGGTGAAGGTTGCGAACAAATCAAAAGTCTCAGAAATTGGGATTTTCTGGTTTGGTTCGTGACAAATTGCACACCTCAATCTGTGAACAAATGTGGGTAATGCTCCTGAATCCCTGACTCTCGCTCCCAAGAAGCTTTCATTTCATCATGGTGTCCCCATTAGATCTTCACTAATGGAATAGTCTTTTTCCGCAGCACTTACTCTTTTCGGTCAAGTATCTGCATTGGCTTTTCGACATAGGTAACATCTTCTTGAATTTGCAACTGCATCCAATCTAGTACGTGAGAAGGATCTGGCACATATTTCCATAGAAGTGATATGTGAAATACATCTTGAATGGCTGCCAATTGTGGTGGTAAGGCTATCCGGTATGCAACATGTCCGATCTGCTCGAGTATCTCAAAAGGTTCGACGAAATGAGGAGCTAGCTTTCCTTTCTTGCGGAATCGCATTACGACTTTCAACGGTGAAACTTTGAGAAACACTTGGTCCCCAACAGAAAACTCTAAGTCTCATATTCCCTTGTCCGCGTAGCTCTTCTGCCTACTCTGTGCTGTCTTCAACCTTTCCCAAATAAGCTTCACTTTTTCTATACTCTGTTGCACAAGCTCGGGTCCAAGAATGTTGTCTTCACCCACTTTGGCACAACACATAGGTGAACGACACAAGCGGCGGTACAAAGCTTCAAAAGGTGCCATTCCTATACTCGCATGAAAACTGTAGTTGTACTAAAACTCCACTAATGGCAGATGCTCTCCCCAACTTCCACCGATATCCATCATGCAAGCTGGCAACATGTCCTCCAGAACTTGGTTGACTCTCTTGGTCTGACCATCTGTCTGCGGGTGATAAGTTGTGTCGAAATCCAACGTCGTACCCATAGCCTTCTGCAAGACTTCCCAAAATCTAGACGTGAACAAGGATCCACGATCTGAGACGATGCTAACTGGAACTCCGTGAAGTTGCACAATCTCACTCACATACAGTCTCACAATCTCTTCGGCTGTAGCTGACATCTACACTACTAGGAAATGAGCAGACTTGGTCAATCGATCGACATTCACCCAAATCGAATCAAGTCTGCCTCGAGTCTTTGGTAGTGTGACCAAAAAATCCATCGTGATATGCTCCCACTTCCACTCTGCTATCGGTAACGGCTGTAGAAGTCCTACTGATCTCATGTGTTCAACTTTCACCTGTTGACAAGTGAGACACCGTGCCACATACTGAGAAATCTCCCTCTTCATTCCTAGCCACTAGATATTCTGACGTAGATCTCGATACATCTTCGTACTTCTCGGATGAATGGAGTAGCGCGAATTGTGTGTCCTGATGCTCGAGTCATCTGGTACGCAGAATCGACCTTGAAATCTTATCAAACCATCTGGGTGTACTACCCACTCAAGCTTGCTATCATCTACTGCAAGTGACAATAGCTCCAAATCGTTCTTCTGATGCTCTGCAATCCGCTACTCTAGGGATGGCTTGACGACTAGGATGAACAAGTAACCACCACGCTGCTGCCCCCTAGGCTGAACTCCTAAGTCTGAGATAACCTCCTATAGTCTCCACTCCCACCTCATCAACTGAGCAAGAACTCCGGGCGGTCTGCGGCTTAATGCATCTGCTGTAACATTAGCCTGCCCCGGATGGTAGTTAAGCGTAGAGATATAATAATTCACAAGCTCTAACCACCTCCTCTGGCACATGTTAAGATCGTTCTGGGTGAAAATATATTTCAGACTTCTATGGTCTGAAAATTGCTCGAACTCCTCTCCATAATGGTAGTGCATCCATAGCTTCAAAGCAAAAACCACAACGGCAAACTCTAGATCATGAGTGGGATAGTTGCGCTCATGGACCTTAAGTTTCCGAGATGCATATGCTACAACACGACCGTCCTGTATAAGTACAGCTCCCAAACCCTGCAGTGATGCGTCTGTGTACACCTTCATCTTCTGTCCTGCAACTGGTACAACAAGAACAGGTGCCGATATCAATCTCTTCTTCAGCTCTTTGAAAGCAAATTCACACTTCTCATCCCAGATGGATTTAACTTTCGAGTCAAGCGAGTCAATGGCGCCAGAATCTATGAGAATTCCTCAATGAATCTTCTGTAATATCTCACAAGATCTAGGAAACTTTGATCTCGGTTGAATTTATAGGTTGCTCCCACCCAAGAACTACCTCAACTTTGGCCGGATCCAAAGAGATGCCACCCCTGGATACTACCTGCCCAAGAAACATAACCTCGTCATTCCAGAAATCACACTTCTCCAGCTTGTCATACAACTGGTGATCGAACAATGTCTGAAGGACAATCTGTAGATGCTTCTCATGTTCCTCTATAGATCTCGAATAAACCAGAATATCACCCACAAATATGACGATGAAACATCAAGGAAAGACCTAAACACGCGGTTCATCAGGTTCATAAAGGCTATTGGCGCAGTCGTCAACTCGAATGGCATGACAACGAACTCATAATGCCCATAACGAGTACAAAAGGCCATCTTCAGTATATTCTCGTCTCGAATCCTCAGCTGGTGATACCCCGATCTCAAATCAATCTTCGAGAAGTACTGAGCTCCTCTCAATTGGTCGAATAGATCATAAATCCTCGATAACAGATACTTATTCTTCACGGTACCTAGGTTCAATTACCTGTAGTCGATACAGAGTCGTAGAGAACCATCCTTCTTCTTCACAAAAATAATTGGCGCTCCCCAAGGCGAGGTACTAGGCCTGATAAACCCAAGAGCATTCAACTCATCCAACTGTGCCTTCAACTCTTGCATTTCGATCGGTGCCATCCGAGAAGTGGCAAGAGGGATGGGACTAGTACCAGGGATGAGTTCGATACATAAATGTACCTCCCTTTTAGGTTGTAAACCAAAAATCGCTTAAATACGTGCCTAAAGTCCCTCACAATCAGAATATCCTCCAAGGATAGCTTCTGCACTCCTCCCGTAGCAAAGAAAAACTCAGACTGATAATGCTCCTTCTCTGATCCATGGAAAGTCAGACAACGACCCCAAGGAAGACAAAATAAAACAGATTTGTCGAAACAATTAACTCAGACATGATAGGCTAAAAGCCAGTCCATCCCGAGTATCACCTCAAACTCAGGCATGTCTAACACAACAAGATCTGCCTCCAGGTTAAGGTCGCTTAGCCTCACCACACAAGCTCTACAAACTAGGTGAAGAGTCGCGATTCCCCCAACTGGGTTAGCAATACTCAACGGATGCTCCAACACACAAGGGTGTCAACCCATAAAAGCCATGCAACGACTGGAAATAAATGAATGGGATGCACCAGAGACGAACAATACACGAACTAGAGTATGAAACAGGTGAATGGTACCTTCCACCACAGTGTTCGTAGCACAGTCTTCGCGAGGAAAAGCAATGTCGGTCAAGGCATAACCCTTGCCTTACGATGCAGGTCGTGGCAGTGTAGGCTGACCATCTCTCTGAGTGCTCTACAGTGTTGCTGGAGGTGTCCTTCCTTGTCGCAGTTGTGGAAAGTCCTCATTTCTCTCTTCTGGAAGATCTGATCCTAAGGCGGTAAAGGCCGTCGTGGGGTGTCTCACACTAGTGTTGTAATAGTCGCCATATTTCTGGGAGGACTCCTCGCTCACTGAGAGTCTGATCTCTGCCGTCTGTCTCGGCCGGATCTAGAATGATAGGGCTGATATCTTCTGCTGCCAGTATTGTTGTTCTTATCTGCCTTGGGCTGGTCCCTGGGCACTGTTGCTCTGTCCCTGTCTCTCTCTATATGTTTAGCACACTCAAGAACTTCATCATAGCTCTTCAGATGTTGTGGGATGACTCTGGATCTGATTGCTTGGCGTAGACCTTCTTCGAACTTGGCTGCCTTATCTGCCTCATTAACAACCATGTGCGATGCGTATTTGGACCCCATCACGAACCTGTCCTCGTACTGGGCCACTGAGAGAGTGTGTAATGACCCAAATCCACTAAGAGAATACCCATATTTAATGGTTTGAATTTTTCTGAATTTAAGGGTATTTTTCCGCATTTATTTAATATATATACATATATGTGTGTGTGTGTGTGTATGTATGTATTATTATATATGCTAATTGGAATTAATATGTGTTACAATTTATTAGTTGGGGTTATTTGGATATTATAAATAGTATGGAGTTTTGATTGTATTGAATCAAAACAAATCATAGAGCTTCCGTTTTGAACGCACATCCTATAGGGAACGTGTTTTTCTCTTTGGAAGTTTAGATTTTGTATTGGGATAGGTTTTTAAGGGAGAATTTAGGGTTTCATTCTCTCCTATTGCTTTTGGGATTTTAGATCTAAACTCTTGTGAGTTGCATGAGAAAGGAAGAGAAGAAGAAGAAGGAGATTTTGAAGAAGACTTGGAAGCCGATGCTCGTGGAAGCATGAATTGTTGCAGCCCTTATTCCCATGACGAAGAGTGTTCCTGAGAGTGCTTACAGACTCTAATCGATTCAGGTAAGTTGCATAGGGATGATCATAGTCTTTGATTGAGATCAATGCCTTGGTTTTGATTTTAATGAATATATGATTTTATTGATTGATTTAATGGTTAGATCATTGTTTGAATGCATTTTGAATGTTCTAATATTGTTTAAAGGGGTTTTCGGATGTCTAGATGTGTTTACAAGTGATTTTGAATGTATTAGTATTCCTAGAATTGGATTTAGAAACTCAAGGTAAAACCCAGAAAAACCCAGAATCGCGCAAATCGGCAGGATTCGGTCCACCGATGCCTCTACTGACGACCACCAGATTTCACAGAGAGGTTCGGTCCACCGACACCTCCATCAACAAAGACTGGTTTTATAGACCAATTTTTCTATTCAACAGGCCTCGGTCCACTGACGCCTCTACCGACCGACCAGTAGGTGTTCCGATGTTCTTATGACCCCCATACCATCTTAGTTGATCCCTTGTAGTTGTGAACTTGTGGTAATCTAAATTATTGTGTGTTGTTGTGATAATGATGGAAGCTGGTGAACGTATGCAATCAGATTATCTGAGTGAATGGGAGCTCGGATAGTGTCTGTTGTATGCCTTCACATGATATCCACTTAATGCATTACATACTAGGTTGATGTCAAGTGGTAAGTACACTAGGAGGTGGAAATCTACAAAGAATCAAATGTGATGTCTCCAGACTGGGTTGACTATATACCTTGTGCGGTGAAAGGGCCCACAGAAACTAGGGTAGGATGCTTGTGAGCGCCTATGCAGGTTCATGACCCCTCGAGTATCATTCAATCGGAAATTAGTCATACTGTATGGTAACCTTCGTGCCATGGATTAGCGCCCGGAACGGAGAGGGGATTCCGGTAATTCCTTGGATATGTCCTAAAGTGGCCTTGTCGTTGGAAGTGTGGTATGAGGTTTGCTTACCATAAGATATTGATCTTAATTCATTACATTATGCATACCTTTCATTGCTTGCGTATGTTCTCATTGCATTCATTCTAGGTCATGTGAGTGTCTTCATACCATCTCATAAGCAAGTCATCTTGCATTGCTTTACATTGGAGTTATTATTGGATTTATTATGGTAGTAACCCTTGTGATTGATTCCATGTGAGGACAGGTGAACATTCCATTGCTTATTACTGAGCATCATAGGCTCACGCAACGTTTTATGCTGTAGGATGGGAAGAGGATGGACCGTTCTAGCTGGAGTTGTTGTTTGTGGACTTGCTACTTTACCTGCTTTCCTTAATATGATTTTAGTTTACTGCTTTTCACTCCATGTAGAGTCAAACTCGGTTTATATAGTTAATGTACTCTGAGGATCCTATGGATGTAGTGGTAGTTGGATTATGTTTAATTTAGGCCCTGCTGAGGCCATGCACTGTTTATTTGCTTTGGATTTTAAGTGGTAGTTAGCTTCCGCATTCTAATCTATTTGAATGAAAGTACTTTATTACTTTTATTTGCATGTGACGTGGTAGTAATCCGCGGTCCAGTTGTGGATCCCGAAGGTCTCACCTTGAGATCTGTCCAATTCCCACCTTAGGATTCGTGTTACGGATTTAGGGCATGATAGAGTGCCAGAAATTGCAAACGGAGCTGCTCCCACGTCATCTCGGTCTTTAGGTTCCTCTCAGTCATGTCCCACCAATGGAGGGCTTCACCTTTCAGTAAGAAGGTGGCAAGGGAAACTCTCACTGCTCAGGACACTCCATCATCCTAAAGATCCGCTTAATGTCAAGGAGCCAGTCCTCTGCCAAGTGCGGCTTTCCCTGTCTAGTATAGGTCGGTGGCGTCAACTTCTTAAACTTATCTAGCCAACCCACTACTGAACTTTGAGTTCTCCTCTCATCAACCACTGCCTGGCGCTGCATCTGGTCACCCTGGAAAGCAGCCAAATCCCCAAGGATCTGAAAGACACTCACCAACTGTGGGTCTGCATCAGCCCCATCTCAAGTGGCTGAGCTCTCACCCACGCAAGCATTCCTTCTCCTTCCTTCCATCTACACACCCAAACAACCATTTAGCTCTTAGCAAGTTATACCTCCAAGTTAGAACATAGCAATCACATAATCCAAGCAGCAAACAAGAATCAATCAGCACACCAATCAAATAGACTTTCTATGTTTCTCCACCAAACTCCAGTTTCTATGTGATACCTAATGTCACTATTCTCTAATAACCATACTCTGAGCAAACCTTACGCCCTGATACCAATCTGTCACGCCCCAGATCCCA
Source organism: Pachysandra terminalis (assembly GCA_031762675.1). Classification (NCBI taxonomy): domain Eukaryota; kingdom Viridiplantae; phylum Streptophyta; class Magnoliopsida; order Buxales; family Buxaceae; genus Pachysandra; species Pachysandra terminalis. Next base: position 4,890 of record JAUPMG010051209.1, on the reverse strand, counting down.
TGACACGTGTCCCATTGAGGGATTCCATGGATCTCAAGGTGAGACCTTCGGGATCCACAACTGGACCACAGATTGCTACCACAACGTAAGCGAAATAAAAATAATAGATACTTTCATTTAACCAAATACTCAGAGTGCAGAAGTACTACAATAGTAAAATCAACAAAAGAACATGATTTAATTGAAAACCATGATCCTGGGACTCAGCGGGGCCATGATCCCCACAAGTCAAAACAAGTTCAAAACTAGGTTCTGCAACCATCAATTATTACATCAATTATTATAAGTCAAACTCCCTCGGGAGTAAAAGCCAACAACAAAGAAAGGAAGTAACGAAGCCCACAAGCAACAACGATCTAGCTAATACGATCACTCCTCCCATCCTGCAACATGAAATGTTGAGTGAACCTATGATGCCCAGTAAGAAATATGAAACAGCCATCCGCCCTCTTATGGAGATCAAATTCCAGGGTTATTACAACAATAATCCAATAACAACAATGAGTATATTAATATGAGATGAGATGAAATCAATCACATGTCTTATGATGGTTGCAATGAGAAATCACACAAATAATGGAGGGTATGCATAATGAATGTACTAAGACTAACATCTCCTGATAAGTGGACCTCACATGAAGATTCTCAACAACAATAACCAATTTAGGAAAAGGTCCAAGGAACTGCCAGAAGTCCCCTCTCCGTTTCGGGCACTAACTCCTGGCATAAAAGCTACCATATGGCAAGTTTGCCAGTGTACCATACTCAAGGACTCGCAAACCTGTATAGGATGGACTTTAGCATCCTACCCTAGTTTTAGGGGGGCCATTTCATCTCACGGGTATATAGTCAACGCAACCGGAGGCTTCCCAATAGTTTCTCCGAAGATTTCCATCTCCCGATTCGCTCATCACTTGATATCAGCCTAGTATGTAATGCATTTAAACTAGGACATCAATTGAAGGACAACAACAGAAACTATCCGAGCGCCCATACACACGGTTAATCTGATTGTAACCCATCATAAGCTCCAATCCATTATCACAACAAGAGTAAACAATTTAACTAAATACCAAACCTTTCACGACCAATCCGGATTAAACCTAAGGTGGGATGATGGTCAAAATAACCTCAGAACACCAAGATTGACTCCCCGTAGGTAGGCTAGATGCCTTCAGGTCATATCTTGCTTCTGAAATCAACAACATCCACTGGATGAAGCCCTCATCACCCACCTAGGTCATCCTTAAGAATCACAACTACTGTGCAACTCTTAGGATTTTCGGTAAATTGGTCGGTAGGGTCATCAGTGGACCGAAGACTGCCGAATAGCTAAAATGAACTAGAATCAGGTCTCTGTCGGTGGAGTGGCCAGTGGACCAAGGGGTTTCTATAAGAACTTTGGGGTCCAGTGGAGTAATCGGTGAACCGACTCCTACCGAACTCCCATTTTGAACTAGTTTTGGGTCTCTGTCGGTAGAGGGGTCGGTGGACCAACACCTACCGAACTGTTACGAATCTGGGTATTTTCTAGGTTTTCTCTAGGATTCAAAATCCAACTCTAGGGTTCCAAATCAAATCCAAACATCATGTATTCACATTTACAACACTAAAATCATGTACAAATGATAAACACATCATTCAAACATATCTTTATGAGGATTCAAGCATCGATCATTGATAAACACATCTAACACACAAAACAGAGAATCTTGAGATCTAAATCTCGTTAAGAAGACTATACTCATTCTAGCAACTTACCTAAATCTTCTAAGGTTGGAAAAAGCTTCCTTCAATGATCCTCTCTCTAATCTCAGATCTCGATTCAAATGCAAGAATGAGGTGAGAAAGGCAATCTTCTCACTTTAATCCTCATCCTTACCAAAACTACAACCCTTCCATAACCGAGCACTCGCGCGATCAGCATGCACGCTAATCGCGCGGCCAATCTCAATTGATTGAATTAAATCATTCAATCTGCTCCAAAAGTTTACACAATATCATTATAACCCCCAAACGTAAATTTATATAACACAGTAATACTTTTTTTTTGGAAAGTTAAGTTATATAAATAAAAAGAGGAGAGGGGGAGGAGGTGAAAAAAAGGGGGGCGGTTACATCCTGGGGTAAAGCTTCCCACTAGCATAATTGGTAATGATGCTTAACAAGTCATTGGGCAAGCTATCTAGAGAAAATATAGATAATACATCAAGTACAACAAAATAAGAGGCTAAGAAATCAGTCGCCTGGTTGCACTCACGAACCAAATGGGATATGTGATGGTGCCTTAGCTTAGCTAACTTGGTCTTGATACCATGGATAATTTATTTGAGCTCCCATGGTTGAGTAGCAGAATTCAAGAGTAGATCAACAGCACTGTTTGAGTCCGTTTGAATCTCTAGGCAATCATACTTTCCATCAAGCGCTATGTCCAAACCAATAAAGATGGCTTATAATTCATGGAATATAACAGATTTAGGTAGTCTGCCAATGGTAAGTGCAAGATGACAGTCACTACAAGAGTCCCGAAACAAGCCCCCCGAACTAGCCCCTTGACTATGAAGAGCACCATCAGTGTTTAATATAAGGAACCTAGGAGGGGGAGACTTCCAATTGACCCAAGAAGGGGAAGGGCGGATGACATTAACGTTTAGATTCCATCTATAGAAAAATTCCCATAAGGATGGTGAGTCTTCACACCCAAGGGAGCTGCCCATTGTTCTGCAAATAACATTTCCTTTGATATCTAGTACAATTTTCTATGGAGGTGAGAAGGCATTCCTGAAAACTCTGGCATTGCACTCGTTCCATATGTGATAAACTGTAGCACAAAAGGACAGCCGGCACACCCAATTCATCACATTCTTTCCAGTGAATCTCATAGAACACTAATCAATTTCTTCGTTCTAGTCGAGGACTACTATATTTTATCACAAACCAAATCTAGATATCTCATTGGAATCCCCAAATCTAGATTGCAACTCTCACCCCATAGCCAGATGGGAATGGATAAAGGATATGTAGCCAAATATCATTTAATTAAGAAGGATATTTTATAAGATTAAGTATACAAAAGTAATGTTATAAAATAAATTCCATCACATAACATCCTTCAAACGAAAAAAACGGAAAGTAAAATAAAACTAGTCTCATGCTTTACATCAAATCCCTATTAACTAACCTATTTAACTAAGTACTGAAAGGTACATGGATTGAAAATCCAAATACAAGATCTAATAAAATCATTGAATAAACTCTAATTATTGTTAAAATCTTCAAAACATTCTTGTTCTCCAACTTGGTCCTCATGGTCCATGTGTCCATCAACTATATGTCCTAAAATATATTGTGCACGAAAGCGTCAGCTACAGTTAGCTCAGTAAGTAAACAATCGAACATGGTTTATAATTTGGAGTAGGGCCAAGCCACTCTTCAATGCTAATCCGTATAATAGTAATGAGTAATTCATGAGATATGTGTCAATAAGCAAGTATAACATGCTGAACACATAAGCATGAATAAGATATATACAAACATGTAATCTGATGCAACGTGAGTAATTAACATGATAATATAGGAAATGTAATGGCTGATTCAATTATTAATGTATGTTATGCACCAAACAAGTAAGATCACCACGTGACTGAAAACAATCTAATATGCAATATGTATGATGTTGGCTGTATAATATTCATTTAGTGTATGATTCACACCCGATCTTAATCGTACTATCCAAGGATGCCTCACAAAGGGAATATTCATCCCCCAAAACATGGCTGAAACAGTAGATTATTCTATGTGCCCATCATAGTTTCTAGGAGCTTCGATCTAGAGGTCACAAGTGCCTTAGGTATTTTCGATCTTAGGGACTTAACCCAAGGCCTCTCAATGTGAACTTTCCTTTGTGAATCAAACATTAACGAATCTACTAACAGAATTACAGTCTTGTGATTCAGATATTGGGCATCATAAATATGAACCTTCCCTCAACATTGAAGTTATTAATTTAAATGGTCTATTGGGATGATCAGTCCCACAACTCCAGAAATATATAATGATGCATAAGCAAGTCTCCTCGCCTATTGTGATTTTCAGATCACAGTAATCTCGTAATATCCTTAAAAATCCAGCAGTACGGACATGCAAAGGGTGTAAACCTATAGACCAAATCCATGGTTTTAAGCCATATGATGTGCAAGTGATAGACTGCACGTTAACTAAATATGAAATTGATTTGTACAATGTGTAATAATTCTACCAAGCATGCTTGACATGTTAAAATCATATAAAATCAATCATATCAAAATATCTTATTCTAACCAGTATGAAAAACATTCCAAACAGGGTATAAGTAATTGAAACAAGCATAATCAAGCATAACTAACATCAAAATTGGTCTAATAAGATCAAAATACACATGCTCACAAAAATACAATCAATTCCAATCAAGTTGGTACTTTTTGGCGCGCCTAGGGGTCGCTTGTGTGCTTTCGGCGAGTGCTCAGCGCGTCGAGTGGTAGTCGGGGTTTCGGTGTGAAATTTCTGGTTTTCAAGGTTTTTGGTCTCAAGATTTTCCTCGGCGCGTTTTCAGCTCATCGAGAATTTGTTCGGTGCCAAAACTAGGGGCTTAAAATCTTATCTGTGACGCTCGGCGCGTACAGAGCGCATCGAGTAGGGTCTTGGCATGAAAACCAGGGTTTCAATGGTCAACAGAGGAGGCTCAGTGTCACGCCCCAACACCAGTGGCCCGAATCCCAATGAGGGTTGGCACAGATCTCGAGGTGTGACCTTCGAGATCCATTTCTGGACCGCTGATCAATACCAAAACATAAGAAATAAAAGTAAAGAAAATACCTTTATTTGATTCAGAGTATGGAAGCTTAAAATATT
>JAUPMG010051208.1:0-27855 GCA_031762675.1 Pachysandra terminalis | reverse complement strand
CCAGAAACTTCATTGGATTTTACTTTTAAATAGATTTGGACCGGACGATCCACTATGGATCGCCCGATCTGACTCGGCGATTCAGAGTCAAATCGTCCGATCCGGACGATCTGGACCAATTTTGGAACGAGTCAACGAGTTTTTTAATATTTTAAAGATCAGTTTGGGATCGTGGCTCATCCCGAGCCGATCCCTAGTTGGATTGTCCGATCCAGATCGGGATCAGCCGATCCTTTACACTATGCTTTAAACACCCATATATAAGAGTTTCCTTTTTTAAGACAATAATCACTCACATGACCAAGGTGGTTCCCATGCATATTTTACAACACTTCAAGCTTTTGTGATCCTTGGAAAGCTCGAAATTCTCTCCATATCGATAATGCTTCCAGAGTTTCAAGGAAAACACCACAGCAGCCAACTCCAAGTCATGAGTAGGATAGTAATGCTCATGGGTCTTGGATTGCCGAGATGCATAGGTCGCCACCTACCCATCTTGCATCAATGCACATCCCAATCCAAGCAAAGAAGCATTGGTGTACACCACTAATCTCTTCCCACTGACTGGAATCACAAGAACTGGAGCCGAAGTCAACCTCTTCTTCAACTCCTCAAAAACCACATCACACATATCATCCTAACTGAACTAGACATCCCTTCTCATCGAATGAGTCAAAGGTGCTGCAATCTTGGAAAATCCCTCGATGAATCTATAGTATCTCGCCAAACCGAAGAAACTTCTAATCTCAGAAGCGTTCTTCGGTCTCTCCTAATTCAAAACTACCTCTACCTTCGTTGGATCTACTGAAATACCCTTCTTGGAAACCATGTGCTCCAAGAATCTTACTTCATCCCTCCAAAAGTCACACTTGCCGAACTTCGCATACAGATGATGCTCCTGAAGTGCCAGCAAAACAATCCTCAAATGCTCGTCATACTCTTCCATCAACTTAGAATAAATCAGAATGTCGTCCACGAAAATCGCCACAAATTGATCCAAGTATGGCTTGAATACTCGATGCATCATGTCCATGGAAACCACCAATGCGTTCGTCAAACCAAAAGGAATCACAACAAACTCATAAGGTCCATATCTGGTACGAAACGCAGTCTTCTGAATATCGCAATCTTTGATCTGCAACTGATGATATCCCAATCTCAAGTCAATCTTCGAAAAGAATCTAGCTCTTCGTAACTGGTCGAACAGATCATCGATCCTAGGCGGTGGGTACTTATTCTTGATAGTCCCCCAGTTAAGCTACTTATAATCAATGTACAACTGAAAAGAACCATCCTTCTTCTTCACGAAGATCACTGGCGCTCCCCATGGTGAAACACTTGGCTTGATGAAACCCAATTTCAGCAAACCATCCAACTGGTCCTTGAGTTCTTGCAATTCCATCGGTGCCATTCTGTAGGTCGCCAAAGAAATCGGAGAAGTGTCAGGCACTAACTCAATGCAGAACTCTACCTCCCTTAAAGGTGGTAAACCCAGTTTCTCCCTGAATACGTACACAAACTTCTGGACTATGGGAATCTCCTCCAGAGATAGCTCCTTTCCCACATCCGCAGAACCCAAGAAATCGATCTGATAGGTGTCCTTCTGGTTCCTCAGAATTCTCAGAAATCTACCATCCAGAAACTCGAGCACCATAACCTTCTCAAAACAGTCCACCTTGGCATGATAGGCAGCAAGCCAATCCATACCATGGTTTTAAATTTTACCCGCATGCTGCCGAAATGTCGCCAATTCCCTCTTGGTGAAATGGAGATATTTCCCCATTTCAGCGAAATTTCGCTAGAACCCTTGGCAAAATGTTTGGCAAAATCGAAATTTAAAACCTTGATCCATACCCAAGATGACATCGAAGTTGGTCATGTCCAACACAATCAAATCAGCTTCTAAATTCAAGTCTCATACTGTAATCACACAATCCAAACAAAAACGGTGTAGAGTAGCCACTCCTTTAATAGGATTAGCCACACACAACGGCTCATCCAAAACTGACGGTAGAAGAACCAAAGAACCCATATGAAACTACTAGAAATAAACGAATTTGATGCACCCGAATCAAACAATACACGTGCAGGCGAATGAAATACGTGCAAGGTACCTTCCACCACGGCATTAAAAGCTCCATTGTCTCTCGGTGCAACTCCAACAGCCATAGCATTGACCCGGCCTCACCGAGGTGGTTTAGCAATTGCAACTGATCTCTGGCCCTCCGCTCGAATAGGCTCTCGACAAACTCTCTTCATGTGATCCTCCTGTCCGCAGTTGTAACATATCAGTGATCCCCTAGGTGCATGCTGAACATAAGGTGCTGCAGTTTGTGCTACTGCTCCCGGAAATGGCCTAGCTGAAACTGATCTCGCCTGCTTGTCATCTGATCGAGGGCATTTCTCTCCACGCTGCTGATTAGGCTGAAACCTCCCTTAGTCCGATCTAGAACTCTCCTTATGCTGGTTGAACATGTCTTTGTCCCGTTCCACCCGTCGTGTGCATTCCAAAACTTGTAAGTCTTGAAACCATGTGATAAAACCTTGGACATGATCGCCGGTCGCAAGCCTTCCTCGAATTTTGCCGCTTTGTCAACCTCGTTAGCAATCACGTGAGGTGCAAATCATGGCAAAGTGGCAAAGTGGCCCTCATATGCATATGCTCATATGCTAGAACAACATACATTTGCATGATAATCATATAAAGGAAAACACATACTCCATATACGCATCTAATCAACATATCCTGCACTTTCTATCATAATCACCCTTAGATCTGAAAATTATCACCATATAAACATGTATACACGCACTTACATTCATATATATATATATATAAACATACTTGCACACAATCACACCAATGGACATTATTATTAACAATATGAGGAGCAACCAAGGTGACCTACCTTAATGTTGAAAACCCAGAATTTGCAGAACTCCTCCTCTCCTTCTCCTCCTCCTCCTCCTCCTCCTCTCTCTTTTCCCACTTTTTCTCCTTGTTCCAGCACTCATTTCCTTCTCTCTCTCTCTCTCTCTTTTCTTCCTCTCTTTTTTCTGCACAAACTTCTTCTCTCTAGATCCTGTTGTATCTTTTCCTCTGTTTTTCTCTCTTAAACTAAAACCCTAAATCTTCTTCTTCATGAAACCCACGCACCTTCCTATTTTCCTTCTCTTTCTCTTTTCTTCCTCTCTTTTTTCTGCACAAACCTCTTCTCTCTAGATCTTGTTGTAGCTTGTCCTCTGTTTTTCTCTCTTAAACTAAAACCCTAAATCTCCTTCTTCATGATACCCACACACCTTCCTATTTTCCTTCTCTTTCTCTTTTCTTCCTCTCTTTTTTCGGCAGAAACCTCTTCTCTCTAGATCTTGTTGTAGCTTTTCCTCTGTTTTTCTCTCTTAAACTAAAACCCTAAATCTCCTACTTCATGAAACCCACGCACCTTCCTATTTTCCTTCTTTTAATCTCTTTTGATTACCCCTTCTTCTAGCCTCCTCTCTTTTCCCACTTTTTCTCCTTGTTCCAGCACTCATTTCCTTCTCTCTCTCTTTCTCTTTTCTTCCTCTCTTTTTTCTGCACCAACCTCTTCTCTCTAGATCTTGTTCTTGCTTTTCCTCTGTTTTTCTCTCTTAAACTAAAACCCTAAATCTCCTTCTTCATGAAACCCATGCACGTTCCTATTTTCCTTTAATCTCTTTTGATTCCCCCCCACAGATTCACACGCACCTTCTAAATCCGATAAGGAAGGATTCCTCTCAAGAGTCCTTCCTTAAAAGACTCCTATACAAATAGAAATTCTTCTTCTAGCCTCTTCTCTCTTTTCCCACTTTTTCTCCTTGTTCCAGCACTCATTTCCTTCTTTCTCTCTCTTTTCTTCCTCTTTTTTCTGCACAAACCTCCTCTCTAGATCTTGTTGTAGCTTTTCCTCTGTTTTTCTCTCTTAAACTAAAACCCTAAATCTCCTTCTTCATGAAACCCACGCACCTTCCTATTTTCCTTCTTTTAATCTCTTTTGATTCCCCCCACAGATTCACACGCACCTTCTAAATCTGATAAGGAAGGATTCCTCTCAAGAGTCCTTCCTTAAAAGACTCCTATACAAATAGAAACTCTTTCCTTATCTTTCTAAGTTGACTAATTCAAATCTAAAGTGAATTACTAATCTATCCTTGAATCTAATTCATGCTTCATACGATCAATTCAAATCTCAGCCCAATAAACTTCACTTAATTACATCATATCCCCTACACTTTCTATTAATTACAATCTGACCCCAATATTACACTTAATTACAAAAATCCATGAATCCAGCACTTCTTACTATCATAATTCTCACACAAATCTGATCATATAGTATTATTAAGTTAATCCAACGATTATGATACCTACTATTGTTGCTAATTCCAGTTTCTACATCAATTAAAGACATAAACAATCAATTTAATTTCAGATTTCCCTTTTTAATTATTTAACTCTTTTAATTAACCACAAATTAATATATTATATTAATATTTGGGTTAGGGTCATTGCAAATAGATTGGAACAGATTCAAAAGAATTTCTTGTAGGGAGATGGAGTTGGATGTCATAGATTCCACTTGGTGGAGTGGTATGTCGTGTTTAAATCTAAAAAGGATGGGGGCTTGGGGATTAAATCTCTTGTGACTTTCAATAGAGCTCGTTTGGATAAATGGCTTTGGAGGTTTGTGGTGGAAAGGGATAGTTGGTGGTGGATGGTGTTTGCAGATAAATATGGAAGCTCGATTGGTGATTTGGAAACTGCTATTTCAAGGGGCTTGCATGAGGTGGGTCTTTGGAAGGCGATAATGGGGGAGTTAGGGTGCTTCAAGGAAGGGGTGTCTTTTGGTGTGGGTGAAGGCAATAGAGTTCGGTTTTGGGAGGATCGGTGGTTTGGGGAGAAGTCTTTGATGGATAGGTATCCAGATATTTATAGGTTAGTGGTTGATAAGAATGCATAGGTGAAAGATGTGTTGGTGAGGAACAGTGGGGTGGTGGAACGGTGTATTCGACCCAGAAGACCTTTCCTTGATAGGGAAATGGAGTCTATTCTATCACGTATCCTGTGTCTAAATTATTGGAGACCTAGTTCGGGGGTTATTTCAGAAGATGGAAGATCTAGAAAGCCAGGATTTTCACTGTAAAATATATCTATAACTATTTGTGTGGCTCGGGTGCTAGATTTGTGTTGGATAAGTGGATTACGAGCCCTCTAATTCCCTTAAAAGTTGGTTTCTTTGTGTGTTGGCTGTTCTTAACAAAGCACTTACCGCGGATCATTTGATAAGTTGTGGGTGGATGCTTGCAAATAGATGTGCGATGTGCGATGTGCAAAAAGGAAGTGGAAGCGGAATCGGTGGACCATTTACTAATCCATTGGCTGGTAGCTAGCCAAGTGTGGGAGTAGTTTGTTCAGTTTTTTTGAATTCCTTGGGTCAATCGAAGGAGGTTCTGTACTATGTTGGTGGTGTGGTGCTCATTTGGTAGTTACAAAGACAAAAAAGGCATTGGGTGGTCGCTTGGTCCTGCGGTGATTTCTTGGGTTCTGTGGAAGGAAAGAAATGTCCTTATTTTTGAAGGAATTGAAAGTGATGGCATACAGATTATCAGGAAAACAAAACAGACTCTTCATTTTTGGGTTTTGGGTCTTCTGTGTGCGAGGATATTTCGATTGAACAATTCTGGGAGTAAATTTCAAGACTGGGTGATGTAGTGGGTGTTTCCTGTGCTTGCTGTTGTTGGATTCAGGCTTGGATTGGATCCTTTTATCTTGCTTTTTCTTTGTTTTGTTTTGCATCTGTCCTTTGCTTTGGTTTTCCCCTGAGGTATACCAATTATGTACTGCTGGGGTGTTTTGACCCTTTTTGAATATACACTAGTATCTTTTGATGATCAAAAAAACATTTTATTAACATACCTAATAAAAAATAATAAGATTGATTTATTATTTTTTCGTTTTTACATCAATTTCTATTAGACATTCATTTATGTCATGAATGATGTGTAATTGTGTTGCGTGCAGTTATCCTCTCTAAATTTAGCAGATCTACAGTTTTGGAATGAGATTCTTGTCACGAGAATCAATGAAGGTTCATATAGTGGGATTAAACTCAAATCATTAAAAGGGTTTTATTTTCTGATGGAGATTTTAGAATGAATCTGTTATAATTGATACTTGTGTATCCTTTTGCAATGATTCATTGTCTACATCAATAATAAACTCTATACTTGGCATGCAAATACACTATGGTACCCAACATGTACCTGTCAAAAATCAGTTATTTGCAATTTCGGTTTTGGGATTGATAATGACATCTCCAGAAGCAGAACCGACAAGACCTGGAACCAAATAAAAGTGTTCAGTTCTGGTACTAGTTGGATCCATCCTGTACCCGACCCATTTGCGCCCCTAATTTGATGAAGTTGAAGTTACCTGATAGGAGAGATGTGTTGACCAGTTTTTTTTTAAACTCTGCCCCATTTTTTATCTCTTTCTTTGAGCCAATGGTTTAAAACCCAGACCAGGTGAGCCGAATCAGAAGCTCAATCTTGCCAGATTGTCTGGTCAACCCATAAACTTGGTTGACATTAATAATTAAATGCTCTGAAGAAATAGAAAACATAAAAAAACTATAAAAAAAAAAAAGTCAACCAGTTCACAGCCGGCCAGTCATGTGATTGTTCACATTGAATCAAGGGCCAGGTCCCATGTCAACTTGTTCGATCAGCAGGTACAATCCAAGTGTTAGATATTGCTAGAGAATTGTGTAACATAGTTCCTCCACCATGACTCAACTTCCAGACCAGATTAGGATTTGGAATTGCAGATCAGGCTGAACTATTGAAGCTTGTAAGTGTTTATAAAAGAGACTGGAAAAAGGATGAAGGATGAAGATGAAGTTGATATGAGTAGAGCTTTTTATTATTTTTTGATATAATCTAGTACCGGAAAATCTAAGTTTGACTTTAAATATGCCTGGTTATGATATCAAACCTTAGTCTTTACTTTTAGAACCTCCTTGATCAATACCAAAGATCCAAAAGTAGTAGTATATTCAGTATGGTTATTTCTTTCCCCTGGATTAATGGCTCTAAACATCCGTGCAGGTCTGTTCTTTGTGGAGGCTCCACCGGAGTGTTCATCTATGGGTACTGCCTATATTACTATTACGCGAGATCTGACATGTCGGGCTTCATGCGAACATCTTTCTTCTTTGGTTACATGGCCTGCATCTGCTATGGGTTCTTCCTCATGCTTGGGACAGTCAGTTTCCGTGCCTCTTTGCTGTTTGTTCGTCACATATACCACTCGATTAAGTGTGAGTAACATCTTGATCTATATACTTCTCCGGCAAGCTTTAATCTGCAGAGCGCCGGGTTAAGGGTTAATCTTGTAGCAGTAGTTAAAAGTCAATTCCCATTTTTCCCTCCCTTCCTCGAAAAATTTCTTTCAAAAAAGCACTATATTATTTAACTAACTTGTATCTGTATTATTTTTTCCTTTATTTATTTATTTTTTTTGTTTGGGTTTATTCATCCTTGACGATGAGATGCTGTATTGGCTTTTAGGGGATTTTGGATAATCATAGCCTTGAGCACAAGACTGTCGAAGAGGAATGAATATCTTGTGTATTTTTCTTATTCCGGCGACTGGTCTGGTCGATCATTTTTTTTTTCTTTTTGCAAGGACGATCCAACTTTTGGATTGGCTGGAATTGCCGATCCAGATCGGGATTGGCTGGGACCAGTCCGTTCTAAGATCCCAAAACTTAAAACCCTGTGTAAAGGGTCCTTGAGCATTAATAAATAGCCACATGGCTGGTTTTCAGTGGATCAGGATCCACCGTATCAATGGCTTCCCACTGACAAGTCTTTGTAAAAAATCATTGAGTGAATTATTTTAGCCATCTCGTTTTTGAACTTTTTTTTATTTTCTAATTTCTACAGTAAATTATTACTGGAAAGAATATGATGAAATCATTGGTAGAAATATTTGATTTCATTACACTCGATTAAGACTATCAGATGGATTTTCATCCTTTGAAACAAGCCACGTTCTAAATATGGTTTTTAAAGAGGTCTTGTGTTTTGCCAAGCATTACCTGTGATTGACCTGTTTTTTTTATTTATTTTTTTTGCCTTATTAAACTAGGAAAAGCATCTACTAAAAATGGTGCTGAGCTGATTCTGTCTTGTTTATTTATTTGTTGATAATCTGGGTGTCCCGGACTAGCTTGCACGCACGATTTATTTCTGGGGCTCTGAAGTTAACAACCGGGTAAGCTTCTAGTGGCTCCGAGTGAAACGGTCCCTTGCAGAATCAAATCTTAGACCTAGTGCTTCACGAGTCATCAGCTGCAAGTGACCATTAGAGCAACCCCTTGGAATTTAAGAGGTGGCAATAGGTTGGATCTGGCTAGGGTTGAGCATCTATTCATGGGTTTCAACCCAACCTGAACGTTTTACATTTGTTAAAACGGGTCGGAAATTATCAATCGAAACTCAACTGATTTATAAGAACCCTAATCCGCCTTATCTAACCTGTTTAACTATTTTTTCATTTTACAAAAAGTTATTTAAAATGATAAATAATAATATTATATCAACATTTAATATTAGGTATTAAATAATTACTAGATATCTTGTACATAAATTTTAATTTTTATCAACTATTTTACATGCATATCTTACGAGTCTCGGTTCTCTGGTGCAAAGTACCTACACTCACATGATAAGATTATTCGTGGAACCCACTTGGACATGTACATTCGATCAACATCAGCTTATATTTACATAATAATGCTCCTCACAATGTAAAGTAGGATATAGAAAATGTATTTTCCAAGTGCTTGTTTTAATGCAAAACTATATTCACAAGTATTTCATTTTTTTTTTAAAATATGTAATTTTTTGAAAAATGACATACCTTTAAACATTTTGTATATCATTTTTTGAAAATAAAAATTGAGTTGAGTCAACATCAGTGATGTACTTTCTTCTCAATTTGTTTTCTCCATCACCAATATACGTAACTACTATATCCACTACCTTTAGTGATACTACCATCATTTTCGGTGGTGACACCACCACTGCCACCAACAACTCTAGTGGTAGCATACCATTATTTGCAACAAGAATATCATATATAACAATAAGTATTACTATTACATCATCACTACCACCACTATCATTTCTAGCGGTAACGTTACCACTATCTCCAACACCACTGCCACCATTATCATCTTTGATGGTGGCACATCGTCACTTACAACATCTTCATCATCACCACATTATCGTTGCCACCATCACTACTAGTGACGGTGCACTACCACCACCACCTCTAGTGGTTGAACCACTACCACCATCACTTTTGTTGGTGGCTTACATTACTTATAACATAAACATCACGTATAACAATGGTACTATTAGCATATCATCCCTGCCAGGGCTATCATTTCCAGCGGTAAAATCAACACCATCACCACCACCACCATCTTTGATGGTGGCACACCGTCACTTACCACATATTCATCATCACCACATTATTCCTGCCACATTAACTTCTAACAACGGTGCACCACCACCACCACTACCACCACTACCACCACCAACTCTGGTGGTTGAACCACCACCATCACTACCATTTTTGGTGGCGGCATACCATTACTTATAACATAAATATCATGTATAACAATGGTACTCCTATCATATCATCATTTTCAGCGGTAACGTCTACACCATCTCCACCGCCATTGGTAGTAGCACCACTATTGTTAGTGTTGACAAAACAACCATCACCATCAACACCACAACTACAACGTACCAACCATAACGGCAATATTACTACCAGAGCACCATCAAATAGATGACAAAATCCGACCCGAGTTGCCAACCTGTTCGAACCTATCGGGTTTTTTAGAAGATTCAGATTGACAAAAAAAAGATGATAGTATGTTGCAAGTCATTTTCTATGATTATTTTCATGCATTCCAAATATAAGAAAGTGAAAACTACTGATTTTTCGCTCTATATTCTAACTTCTAACCAAATAGCTGAAAAATTCTAATTTTTCTGAAAATATTTTACATTGTATAATATTTTTCATGTGAAAACTTTTTACATCAAACAAACAGAACCTAAGTTTTAATTCCTAAAACATTTGTCACGTGGTATAAAGCGCTAACCTAAAATTAACATTTTTCTGTGTCAAAATTTAAGAAATATTAAAAAAATTAGACAGCCAATCATACAAGTGACAAAACATGATACACATGCTATATATGGATTTATATTGGTTAAGATATAGTACACATGGTAATCTGAACCCAATCAATTTATTGGCAAGTTGGAAAACATTAATCCTATACCCTGCCAAATTTCAAGCCAGTTAGCGTGGGTTGACAAGTCGGACTAAATTATGCTACGAAGAAGAAGAGAAATTTAAGGTTTAGTGGTTTTAAATATAATTATTTAATAAATAGAGATTTTTTTTGTAAATTAAAACATAGTGTTCATTTTACAAATTTTTTAATTTGAGTGATATTTCAAGTGATTGGACTTGAATTCCCCTTAAAATGTTGATTTCATTTGGAGCCACCAAACCATTGAAATAAAAATTTTAAGGGGCATTTCAATCTAGTCACATGAAATATCACTCAAAATTAAATATTTTGCAAAATGAGTATTATGCTTTAAATTTTATAAAAGAAGTCCCTGATTATTAAATAATGTAGATATGAAAAATGGTAAGGGCAGATGCCCAATAAGAGACCACCACGAATCAAGACTATGACCGACATGTAGCAAGATTCCCACTGATACTTATGGGTCTAACCCTCGAGAACTTCCTAAGGAAGAACCCCGGTCGGTTCAAGGAACCAATTCAAGGAATATACGACCAAGACATAGATATAGGGAGAAGGTAGTGCGCTACCGTGATGACCCTTTATTACATAAATCACATTATGATCAACACTACAATGAATATACAATGATGCTGATATCACCAGGTACTCCGCAACGGGATGCGAGATCCCTTTACAGCAGAATGCCGATGCAAAAATACTTCTCAAGTCATACTCGAGGGCGCCCACCTGTGATGTGACAACCCCTCGGGTTCTTGAGAGTTCCACTTGTGATGGGACATCCTCTCAAGTCATACTCGAGGGCACCCACCTGTGATGGGACAACCCCTCGGGTTCTTGAGAGCCTTAAAGGTGCGCCTCACGTTTATCAAAGAGACGCGTCTCGATGAAAACATCGATATAAATTTACCCCCGAAGGGGAATAACAGCCCTGGATGATGTAAGACGTCAGTACGTCGATATGAATTTACACCCGAAGGGGAATGATAGCCCTGAATGACATAAGACGTCGGCACGTCAATATGAATGACACCCGAAGGGGAATGACAGTCCTGGATGATGTAAGACGTCGACACATCGATATAAATTTACACCCGAAGGGGAATGACAGCCCTAGATGATGTAAGACGTCGATACTATCCTCTATCTAGAGCGATGCTTGATGACGTCATAGGAGATACTATCTTCCATTTAGAGAGATGCTCGATGACGTCGTAGGCGATACTATCATCCGCCTAGAGCGATGCTCGATGACGTCGTAGGAAATAATATTCTCTGTCTAGAGCGATGCTCGATGACATCGTAGGTGATATTATCCTCCATCTGAAGCGATGCTCGATGACATTATAGGTGATACTATCCTCCGTCTAGAGCGATGCTCGATGACGTCGTAGGCGATACTATCCTCCGTCTAGAGCAATGCTCGATAACGACGTCGTAGGCGATACTATCCTTTGTCTAGAGTGATGCTCGATGACGTCATAGACGATATTAACCTCTGCCTAGAGCAAAGCTCTAAGACGTAGAAGGTGATATTATCTCCATCTAGAGCGAAGCTTTAAGACGTAGAATGTGATACTACTTCCATCTATACTTTCTTCTTGAGCGATGCTCTAAGACGTAGAAGATGATACTACCTCCGTCTAGAGGGAACCTCAACGACGTAAAAGGTCATTCAGTGTCGAAAGTACTAAGGTTCGAGGACCTCAAAAGTACTAAGGCTAGTAGCCTCGATGGCGTTATGATTAGACAGTCTCAACAATGCCAAGGCTAAACAGCTTTCAATACCACGAATATCTATTGATCACCAACACTCATATCAAGGTATCATGAGGCTCGCCAGCACTAGACTGTATTTGGGGTTATTGGCCATGTCACGGCTCTCAGTGGCAAACTTGTAATTGTCCAAACGACTCGTGATTGGTCCATCTAAGAGACTGGAGTACATGATGCGTACGACTCCAGGTGAACGTTTTAACCACCATCAGAAACTGTGGTTAGGAATTCTAACTACAGTTAACTCTCTTCAAAAAGCTATAAATATTGGCTCACTTTCCTCATTCGGGACGATGATGAAAAAGGGAGAGGCCTCTGCCAAAATTACCAGACCTTGAACTACGTCTGACTTGATCCCTATTTGGGTACGTAGGCAGCCTGCAGAAGGTTCAGTCATAAGCTCAATTTGCGCCATTGACATCACAGGAAACAACTATCTCTCATGGATACTTGCTGTATTGGATCAACAATCAAAGTTGGCAATGCTGTGTCCCTACAAGACCGGGAAACGGTGATGATCTTTCTTCGCCATCACATCCATGAAGGCCTGGAGACTGAATATCTTACCGTGAAAGATCCATTTACTCTTTGGAATGACCTAACGAAGAGATATGATCACCAAAAGGCTATAATCCTTCCAAAGGTCAGCTATGATTGGTGCACTTGCGATTGCAAGACTTCAAAACAATTGCATAATACAACTCTGCCTTGTTTAAAATCACCTTGCAGCTGAAAATGTGTGGTAAAAAAATCATTAATGTAGATATGCTTGAAAAGACTTACTCCACACTTCATGCTTCGAATATGCTTCTATAATAGTAATATCAGGAGCGCAGATTCTCGAAGTACTCAACACTAACATCTTGTCTTCTCATTGCTGAACAAAATAATGAGGTTTTAATGAAAAACCATGGGTCACGTCTAACCGGTTCTATACCTATCCCTAAAGCAAATGCAATTTCATTATGCGGTAGGGGATGTGGTGGCGATGTGGGCGTAATCGTGGAAGAAATAATTATTACAGTCATGGTAGTCAAGGACAATCTTACTCAAGTCATAAGATGATTGAGAATTCAAAACACCACCTGAAGTGGAATGCCACCAATAAAGACAAGGATAAAACTGCCAATGACACATGTCCATCTAATTATGAAGACAAATATTATCGATGTGGCATGACAGGACATTGGTCACGTACCTGTCATACTCCCAAACAGTTAGTTGATCTTTATAAAGCATCAATCAAAGAAAAAGAGAAGCAGTTTGACATAAATTACATTGAACCCTCCACCTCGAAGGTGGATACAACTCATATGGACGTGTCTGATTTTTTCAAAGATTCAGATACTAACATAACCGAGCGAACGGATTAAAAAACACTTACCCCCTATTTAAAGTGAAGTAGCATGAACTCTTTATCTTTCTCTTTTTACTTTTACTATGCATTATTTTTGTTGTTTTATTTCATAGTTTAAATTTACGATTTGTAATAGCATTAATGCATTATTTATTTTTATTCCCACCTCGAATGAATGAAAATTATGATGCATCATAACAATGACCAAAAGACATTCACACATATGGGGATGACATATGTCTAGCAGACTGTGCAACAACCAACATAGTACTTCGCGACCGGAATTATTTTTCGAAGTTCGCATTTACCAAAGCTAATGTTCATACCATACCAGGCAGTACAAACCTGATGGAAGGATTTGGAATAGGCAATATCATATTACCAAAAGGAATGATTTTCTATAGTGATGAAACCTTATATTCAAATAGACCTAGAAGAAATCCACTTAGTTTTAGGGATATCCGTCGAAATGGATATCATATTGAAATTATAAGAAAAAATAATACATAATATTTATGCATTACTTCCATAATTATTGGCCAGAAGCACATATTAGAATGAGTTCCTTCTCTTTCATCCAGATTATTTCATACAACCATAAGAACCATAGAAGCATATGCTATGCAAAACCAGAAGTTTTCAAATAAAAATGTATTTATGATTTGGCATGATCATCTTGGTTATCCCGGGTCGACAATGGTGCATCAAATTATTAAGAACTCAAACGGACATTCAGTATCAAACTAGAAGGTTCTAGCCTCATCTTATCGTTAGACCATCCACCACAAAAATAGACGTTGAATTTCCGACCTTGCAACAAATTCACGGTGATATCTGCGGTCTAATTCACCCACTGTGTGGACCGTTCAGATACTTTATGATCATAATTTATGCCTCCGCACGATGGTCTCACATTTGTCTTCTTTCAACTCATAATTTTGCATTCGCCCGAACCCTTGCTCGGGTAATCAGATTACGTACTCATTTTTCAGATTACCCGATTAAGTCGATCCGCCTTGATGGTGTTGGTGAATTCACCTCCAATTCATTTAATGATTATTGCATATCGGTTGGGATTGAAGGATTTGGAATAGCCAATATCGTATAACCAAACGGAACGATTTTCTATAGTGATGAAGACTTATATTCAAATAGAACTAAAAGAAATCTAATTAGTTTTAAGGATATCCGTCGAAATAGATGTCATATTGAAATTATAGGCAAATATAATGCAGAATATTTATGCATTACTTCCATAGTTATTGGCCAAAAGTGCATATTAGAATGAGTTCCTTCTCTTTCATCTGGATTATATCATACAACCATAGAAGCATATGTTGTGCAAAACCAGAATGTTTCAAATAAAAGTGTATTTATGCTTTGGCATGATCATCTTGGTTATCCCGGGTCTACGATGATGCATCAGATTATTAAGAACTCAAACGCACATTCACTATCAAACTAGAAGTTTCTAGCCTCAGCTTATCGTTAAACCATCCACCACAAAAACCATCGTTGAATCTCCCACCTTCTTGCAACGAATTCACGGTGATAAATGCGGTCTAATTCACCCATCGTGTGGACCTTTCATATATTTTATGATCATAATTGATGCCTTCGCACGATGGTCTCACGTTTGTCTTCTTTCCACTAGTAATTTTGCATTCACCCAACCCCTTGCTCAGGTTATCAGATTACGTGCTCATTTTTCGGATTACCATATTAAGTCGATACGACTTGATGATGCTGGTGAATTCACCTCCAATGCACTTAATGATTATTGTACATCGTTTTGGATTAATGTTGAGCACCCTATGACTCACAGCTATACTCAAAATGGATTAGCAGAATCCTTCATTAAATGCCTCCAGATGATCGCATGCCCCATGTTAATACGGACAAAATTACTACTCTCTGCCTGGGGGCATACCAAATTGCATGTTACAGAATTGGTTTGACTTTTACCAACAGCATATTACAAATACTCCCCACATCAACTTGTACTTGGTCACCAATCGAACATTTACCATCTACGCACCTTCGTTTGTGTCATACAATAGCGCCATCACAACGCACCAAGATGGATCCTCAACAATGACTTGGGATTTTCATTTGTTCTGATTCTTCCTCTATCATCAGATATCTTGAACCGTGATGGGTGATATTTTTACGGCACATTTTGTGGATTGCCATTTTGATCAAACAATTTTCCCGCTACTAGAGGGAGGAAAGCTATTATAAGAATGGCGTGAAATTTCTTGGAATGCATCAACATTAGCTCATCTCGATCCGTGCATCACTCAATGTGAATAATAAGTTTTAACAAATCATTCATTTGCAAAATATTGTAAACTGATTACCAGATACATTTACTAATACAAAGAAGTGCTAAATTCACACATACCAACTGCGAATACTCCAGCACGGATTGATCTCCCTGTAGGGCAATCTATTCACTTAGCAGCTAATATCTAAGGCATAACTAAAGCGTAGTCGACCCATTAGTCTAGAATATGTGACTCCCTCGAAGAGAATGACACAAGAAAAAATACATAAAGAAATTGGTACTCCCAAAGAGGCCACACCTACAGAACATGCAACAAATTTATATCATAAACTCCAAATTTCCGAACAGATAGCCCTCGAAGAGGCACATGTACCTGTAAATGAAGATATCTCAATAAATTATATCTGTACGGGACAAAAATGGGACAAGAATAAAATTATTGTCAACAATAAATGTTCCTTTGCAAAAGCTCTTGCCATCATAAGAAATGATGAGGATCATGAACCATACACCATCGGAGAATGTCGACGTAAAGATGATTGGCCAAAATGGAAAGATACGATCCAGGCAGACTTTGACTCGCTAGCAAAATGCCAAGTATTAGAACCTGTAGTCCAGACGCCTGAAGTCGTACAGCCTGTAGGACACAAGTGGGTATTCGTACAAAAACGCAATGAAAAGAATGAGATTATAAGATGTAAAGAAAGACTCGTAGAACAAGGTTTCTCGCAGAGATCTGGTATTGATTATGAGGAGACATATTCTCCCGTAATGGATGCAATTATATTCTTATTCTTAATTAGTCTAGTATTCTTAGAAAGACATGACATGCATCTTATAGATGCAAATATATTCTGCTTCTTAAATGTCATAGGTTTTTTCCTAGACATTCTTCGTGTTTGTCAATGTTGTGACATAGTCCTTGCGTGGCTGTAACCGGATATATTGAAGATCAAGAGTTGTGGATCCAAGGGAGACCAAGCTACAGCGAAGCATCTATCGGATTTGGTCCCTATCCAGGTTATATACACACATGCACTAGACAACCCCTAGAAACACATATTCATTGCATATTGACTTGTTTCAAGGGAGCTTGGAGTTACCTTATCAGTTAAGAGACACTCTACGGTCCTTGTCCATCCGAATACAAGTCTGGAAAGCCAAAGACTGCCCACTGATGGTTGATACAATTCATGGATGGACCTTGGGGAAATGGCCATAGAAAGGATGGCAATAGGCTTTCCTAAGGCACTGGTTGACCGATCTAACAGTCCGGTCGACTGGACAAGGTCATCTGTCGCTCTCTGACTAATCGATCCCTGGTGTCGATTGTTATGTAGACCATTACTAGTATGTGCAATTGCACGTGCCCGGTCGACTGACCAAGTGGTCTGGTCGACCGGCAAGAACATCCGGTCGAATCCCAATCGATCGGATTGCTCATTGGTCGCTCAAAACCCTGTTGCAATTTTGAAAGTCTTGAGTGCTACCGGTCGGCCGATAGAAATATCCGTTCAACCAGCGGCTCAAAGGGTAGATCGGTAAGTCTTTCCAACAGACCGTTCATTTGAATTTAAATTTGGTGGGAGCCCACCAGCCGATCGGTTCATCGCACCGATCGACCGGCGTGCGCATAAATCTCCAACTCTATAAATAGCGTTGGGGGTTATTTTTGCGCAAGACCCACACGAGATTTCTCTCCTAGTCCTAGATTAGATTTGAAGGCTTTTTCTCTTCCTTTAGCTAGAGAATTCCCTCTCTCCATATTTTTCCCATTCATATGGTCATGGCATTCTATGCCAATTGATTTGAAGAAAAAGGATTGAGATCCAAGACCTTCCCCTTTATTGTGATGTTCAGATTAGATCATCATACACACACACACACACACACACACACACACACACACACATCTAGGGTTGTAAGGTCGTCGTCTCCATCGATCATTCATCGACGACATCCAAGGCAGAAAGGAGCAAGGATAGTGAGTGAGAACACGGGGATTCGTGCTCACAACACCGGATGGACTTCGGATTGGTATATCTTTAAGAAGTCCTTTATTGTTTTTAATTTTCATTAAAAACTATATGGCTTGAGGTTGTCGTGAAAACCTTGAGAGGGTTTGAGGTTAGCCATTTGAAACCTCGTCTTGGCTTGGGGAATGCTGGTAAATTCTCCGATACGGTATGGGGATTAGTCGTAGTGACGAAAACCTGCCAAAGTGAAGTCCTTGAGTCCCACGGGTGGTATCTCAAGGGAGTGGAGTAGGCCAGGGTGCCGAACCACTATAAATCTCATGTGTTGATTGGTTTTTTTTTTGTTGCGTTTATTTACATATCCTTGTATGCAATGCAATTCCACATTGTTTATAATACATCTCTGTAATTGTTAAAATCAATAGCATAATTAATTAGGTTTTTAATTGGGCTCGAAATTTCGCATATCGGCTTAAAACCTATTCACCCCCTATAGGTATTCTCTACGTGAAATTTTAATTGGTATTAGAGCCTCGTGCTCAAATATTAGGTATAACAACCTTGAGTTGATCCTTAAATATATCCAAATTTGAGGGACAATCCATCACTAGACTGTCGTTCTTTGATGGGTTTAATTATGCCCATTGGAAAGCGAGAATGAAGATATTTTTGCGGTCTATTGACGACATGGTTCTACTTACGATAAGTAAGCTGTGGTCCCTTCCCACCAAAGAATTTGAGTTGGATGGGATAAAGATACATGCTGACCTCGACTTTGACAAGTAGACTGACCTTGATAAAAAATATGAGCTCGGCGGTTTCCAAGGCTCTAAATGCGATCACATGTGCAATCTCTTCCGATGAATATCGAAGAATTTGTATGTGTTTCAACCCTAAGAAAGCATAAGACATACTTGAGATGACCCATTAAGGGACTTCCACAGTCAAGAGGTCTAAACTCCAACTTCTCACCACCCGGTTTGAAAATCTAAAAATTGATGAGGGTGAGATATTCTTGGATTTCTATGCCAAGCTCAATGACATAGTTACATCCCTGTGGGGTTTAGGTGAGTCCATTCTAGATTCTAAGATTTGCAGAAAAATCCTTGGATCCCTTCCGGAAAGGTTCACGGCAAATGTTACCTTTATTGAGTAGTGTAGGGATATCGACCTCCTAAAAGTTGAGGAACTTGTAGGATCCCTTCAAACCTTCGAGTTGCACTTTGAGACCTTTTCTAAATCAAATTTGATTGCTTTAGCTTCATCAAACTCACAAGAAAAAGAAAAGAAAACTGATGAACATGTGAGTTTTGATGAAGAGGACCTAGCCTTGTTGGCTAAAGAATTTACAAGGTACTTCTCTAAAAGAAGAGAGAGTGCAACCAAAAAGAATAAATATTTTGACAAGCCCTGCCCTAAATATAATCACAGGGAAACGTCTAAAGAAACCGGTACTATAACTGTAAAGGTTATGGGAACATAGCTCCCAGTTGCCTAAGTAAGAGTAAATCTCATAGCCGTTTCATCCGAGTCCAAATCTGAAACGGCTACTTCGGATAATGATGATGACTTACCTATCTTGATGGGTAGGACTCTCATGTCTTATCAGAAGGATCATATCCCTATCATAAGATCCATTCATGAGATTCCCTATGAAGAAATCACTGAATCTGAAGCGTTCAACGATGATGAGGACCTTCAAGATGTCTATGATGCTCTCTTCCTAGAGTACCAAAAGCTAATAGGAATGGTTGGAGAGATGAGACATCAAAATGATGAGTTGTCTGTTGACAAAGAGCATATCTACTCTATTAATGAGACTTTAAACCTAGATGCTGAAAATCTTAAATTTGAAATAGGTAGGATGCGAGTCTTATTAGCTATTAGTTAACAAGACGACTTAGAGTTAGAAAATACAAAATCTGAAAACTCTAAGCTGTTAGCCGAGATTAGAAAACTCCAAATGTACTAGGGTGGAATGGGTTAGAGCTTTCATATTCAGATCCATAGCACACCCGACTCCCTCTCTACCTTTAAGATGGGTGAGTCTTCATCCCGTAGACCTACCCTTGGTACTCCTAGGACTGGTGGCAACACCTCCGGTGACTCCAGGCACTTATAACTTGTGTGTAGTCTTACTCGTGAATAGACTAACACCACCATTCTGGACAAAGGGAAAAATGTGATGCCCTTTTTTCCTAGAAGTCCCTTCCTTGTTCGATATATATAAATCTTATAGAAAGGATCTCTCTAAGAAGAGGACTAAGAGAAAGGGCTCTCCTAGAAGGACTACGTTCTAGCTTTTGTATGAATTCCTAAATACATAAGCATATGTCTATCTGGTCATACAAAGAAATTAAAATGGACCCACCTAGTTGGTACCTAGATAGGGGGGGCCTCTAGCCACATGACTAGAGATAGATCCTCCTTCGCTACCTTTGAAGACTTCAAAGGAGGATCTACGTCTTATGGGGTGGGATTCAGTCACAAATATTTATAGAGGATCAGTTAAACTTCCTAGCATGCCTATCATTGATGATGTCCTTTACGTAGAAGATTTAAGACAACCTTCTAAGTGTATCACAGCTATGTGATATTGGAGATACGGTGACCTATAGGCGTGGTGGCAGTGAGATCACTGAAAAATCTGGGAAGATTGTCATGAAAGGTCTCAAAATTGTTGGCCACTACTATATGGTAAAAGAAGGAACTTCCACCTCTTCTTTTACCTGCCTCATGACTTCTACTCTTGAATGGGATGATCTTCAAGAGAAATCCATTAATCCTTCAAGAAAAGTCGTTGAGTGCAACTACTGTGGTAGCGAGGGACATCATGCTATGGAATGCAAGATGAAACTCTAGAGTCTAGATTTCTCCAAGCAATTAAAATTCATGGAGAAAGAGACATTGGTTGAGACAAACCCTATGGATTGCACAGTTTCATTTGATAAGGATAAGGCTCCCACTGGGTCTCAGGACTCAAACTGTCCTATGTATAGGATACTACACAATATTTTCACTACAAATGTGTATCCTAGACATGGGAACAAGTATGATTTCCGTAACATATCATGTTGTGACCAGGGTTCGTGTCTGCCTTCCTTCCCTCATCTGCAGGACTACCATTCTTTATGCTTCATCTCCTCACAATGCTTGCCCTTTTGGTTATCTCATTACTGAATTAGGTAAGTCCGTAGGGATAGTTGTTCCTCCTGATGCTCTTCTATTAAAATCTATCCCTTTTGCGAAGGTCAATTTGTTAATGATGGACCTTCAACCGAGACCAGTTTAGGTAGATCTAGAAGACGCTACAGAGGAGGCTGATGAGGTGGGTAGAGAGCCTATGAAGAGATCTCCCGGTATCCCAGTTCATGGTTAGCGGCCTATGTCCTGCCTCTTCAACGGCGCATTGATGGAGTCCATTGCTTCAGTGGTTGGTTTGATGCGACATGAGCAGTCCCAGATGCAGAGAGCTATTCGGCATTCGTAGAGGATGCTTTCGAACTTATCAGTGGGTTGCGGGAGCTATGGGATATACATTCCCCCTATGCCACCCTTGAGCGATGACGAGGAGTATACAACATCTACTATTCAGACTCTCTTCTCTTTTTGGGCTTCGATCCTTGTTGTTGTTATTTCTTCTTGGAGACATTTAGCATTGAATTTTTCTCTCTTTCAGTTGAAACTACTAACAACTGCTATCATTGATTCACTAGTTATGTTTATTATATTCATATTTTATCTAGTGATTTCTCTTGGGGCATGCATGTGTAGACGTGTTGCTTGTTATGCTTATTTCTCTATCTTGTCTACACATTGCCTTGGATGGATCTGCGGTCCACTCTTACCTTTATGGGGTCTATCCTTGACACGTATAGGCTATGCAATTATAGTTATATTATTTCAATTCTTATACTTGCTTGCATTGATTATACCTGTTTTACTTGCATATTTCTTGTGTATGATCTTTGCTTGGTGATTTGGAATAGATGGCATCTATGTGTGTATGCTTTCGAAACTTGCATGTTGTGGCTTATAGTTATATTTTCCACATGCTTGTTCCGGGTTGTGTGAATTTTTTGCTTATAGTTATATCTTGCTTAGACTCACACAATGCATATACACACCATCTTGTACATCTTTTCCAAATCACTGACCCCATTGGGACTGGGGCTTTAGGATGCCTAATGGGGTTTTCACAAACCATTGCATGTTTCTTACAGGTACATCTTGCTATGCATTTGTGTTTGTTATCCTGCACCACATGCTTTATTGCTTATCTTTTGATGCATGTCCCGGGGTGCTTAGAGGTTGTTATGGTTTTCTTGTCTAATATTTGGAACCAACCTCTACACCTCACCTTGTGTATACAATTGTTTTACAAGTATAGTGTAGTGAGTATACATGAGTTTGTGTTTGCCTTTTGTATGTTCTCATCTCTTTAGATGGAGCCAAGGTGGTTAGATCTCTTCTTTTTAGATGGAGTCCAACAAGTTGGTCAGAACTCATCTTATTAGATGGAGCCAAATTGGTTAGAACTCATCGTGGTAGATGGAGTCCAATAGTGATTTGCATATGAAGATACTTGAAGGATTCAAAATGTCTGAAGCAGAAAACTCAAAGCCACGTAGCATGTACTCAATCAAGCTATAAAGACCTTACATGGATTAAAGCAATCTAGATGCATGTGATATAATCGCCTCAACAAATATCTATTAAAAGAAGGATATGTAAATAATCTAATATGTCCTTGCATTTTCATTAAGAAATCAACAACATGATTTGCTATGATCATAGCAGTGTATGTAGATAGTTTGAATATTGTGGGGACTCTTGAATAGCTCGCAAAAACCCCTGCTTCTTTAAAGAAAGAGTTTGAGATGGAGGATCTCGAAAAAACACAATTTTATCTCCGCCTATAAATCTAGCACCTACCAAGAAAAATATCCGTCCATCAGTCTACATACAGATAAAAAGTCCTAAAGTGCTTTTACATGAATAAAACTCATCCATTGAGTCCCCGATGATTGTTTGATCTCTTGATGTGAAAAAGGACCTATTTCGTTCTCAAGAAAATGATGAAGCACTCCTTGGTTCTGAAGTACCATATCTGAATTTAATTGGTGCTCTAATGTACCTTGCAAATTCTACATGTTCTGATATTGTATTCTCGGTCAACCTACTAGAAAGATACAACTATGCACCAACTCTATGACATTGGAAACACATCAAACACATCTTATGCTACCTACGTGGTATAATTGGTATGGGCTTATTTTATTTGAATGGATCAACCGATGCATCATGGTGATCTATCAAGGACATAATGGTTGCTACTTCTTCAAACCACTTTGCAATACTTGTGCTGCATGAAGCAAGTCGTGAATGCATATGATTGAGATCTACGATCCACATATACAGGAAACTTGTGAAATTTATTTGATCAAAGACAGGCTGGCATTATTATATGAGGACCATGTTGAATGCATTACACAGATTAAAGGGGCTATATTAAAGGTGATCGAACCGAACACATTTTGCCAAAGTTCTTTTTCACACATGAACTCCAGAAGAGTGGGAATATCGATGTTCAGTTGATACGTTCAAGTGATAATGTAGTAGATCTATTCACTAAAGCGTTACCAACTTCGACGTTCAAAAATTGATATACAACATTAGAATGTGTCGGCTCAAAGATCTTCCATGTTGAAATATTGCATAAATCATACTCCTATCGACATCAGGGGAGTTATTATTATGAAGGACATTGCACACTGTACTCTTTTTCCTTCGTTAAGGTTTTGTCCCACTATGTTTTCCTAGCAAGGTTTTACCAAGGCAGTCTTTAGTGCATCCATCAAGATTAGTCAATCAACTGTACTCTTTTTTCTTTGCTCAGGTTTTGTCCCACTGGTTTTCCTGACAAAGTTTTAATGAGGTAGTGATTATACAACAGCCATCCAAAGGAGAGTGTTATGAAATAGAATGCCTAAACTAATCTCATGGAAACCCAAAGGGTGGATGACCCTCATACTACCATAGGTGTTTCCCCAAACCCAAAGGGTGTATGACCTTTACTCTTCCATTGATGTTACACCATTCAATTTATCCTCCATCAATGTAACGACCCTTCATATATTTTCTTATGCTTATAAAAGGACACTCTCTTCTATGAAACACACAATTGTTGGAGTAATCTTCTCTCTTCACGTCTCTACTTTCTTCTATCCTGTGTTATATTATTAAGCTTTTAGTTTACAACATAATTATTGTGAACTACACCGGGTCGGATGGACCTTGGGTCATTCGACTTAATTGAAGTTGCCACCTTCCATTGAGTTAAGGTGTGAATGGTAACCTATGAGTGGGTAATTGATCCCAAAATAAACCCAAAATAAAATCGATAAATTGATCTAACCAGGATGGGTAAGGACGTTTAGTTAAGAGAGTGGGAAAGTGTTAGGTACCCACTCTCTTCCGGTTCAACCGGTTACCTCGAATAAACATATTTGGCCAAATTAGAAAAGATCATTGTCGCCCCCCAAATCCGAGATATGGAATCTTGAGGATTCCAAGGAACCGACCTTCGGACCCACCGCATGGATACGGATAAACCACCATAACATCAACCCTAACTTAGTTGAATCAGAGTCTCAACAGAATAATAACTAGCGGAAGTCTGTAAAAATTAAACCATTGCCCAACCAAACATGTCGAGCAATGAACCCATAAATAAAGAGTAATAAAATCCATAAGATTTCTATTACATATTCGCCCTCCATGGGTCAAACCAAAGTAAGTGAAATAAAATAAAGTATAAGTCTCATAGCAAGCATCTCAAATGAAACAACGTCTCAACGCCAAGTCACCTCTCCAGCCAGTTCGGATCAGACAATAGGACCTGTAGAGATAAGGATCAGCCGAAGCCTAGTAGAGAAATCCTATGAGCCTACAATACTTACTTTTATGCATGTAAAACAACACAGTTCATTTCATGCATTTCATTCAGCACATAATATCACAGTCATATGTGTATTAATCACGTAATCATACTATATATCACATACTAGCATGAACAATTCAATCATCATGTACCATCACAGTTCACATGGAAACCACAGTATATCAAGTCATAATCATCAACTAATCATAATTCTCATATTCTCACTATGTTAAGATTACCCACATGATTCCATCATGTCCAAACAGATTCCATATGGTTCCACCATGTTCCAAACAAACAATTACACAATGTACACATTGTCCCACCATTTTACACAGCAACAAGATCACAGTGGTCACATAGTCTAATTATGTTCCACAACAAGCACCACATGGTCCCACCATGCTACGGCCACATAACCATATAAACAAGTATCACATGATTTGCACCCACAGAGGAAGTCTCATGTACCATTCCTTTAAGGACTTACACCCATGGTGGAAACACACCATTATACACATAAGTAAACACATAACAACACATAGTCTCACTATGATGACAAGCAACACACATTACCATTCTTTTACGGACTTTCACCCATGGAGGAAGCTACTTGAACAATCCTTTCCTTTGGAGACTTCCACCCACGGTGGAAATACACCATTATACATATAAGTAAACACATAACAACACATAGTCTCACTATGATCACATGTAACACACATCACCATTCCTTTAGGGACTTTCACCTATGGAGGAAGCCACCTATACAATCATTTCCTTTAGGGACTTTCACCCACGGTAGAAACACATATCCAAGTTCTTGCCTTTAGGGACTTTCACCCACGGTGGAAGCTCACCTATCTACAATCATTCACAATCAAGAAGTCACAAAGTACATGCAACACAATCAAACCAAATACAATGCAGTGCAATGCAAGGTATGATGCAAGCATGGAGTGAAATGAGATGCAGTGCAATGCAGGGTGTCACCAAGCCTAGCCCAGTCACATGCTCATTCCAACTCTCGACTATACGACCCATCCTTTTAGGGACTTGCACCCACGGAGGAAGCCACCTTTCTTATTCCTCTAAGGAAATGCACCCACAGTAGAATACACCAGTAACATGCCATACTTTTAGAGACTTTCACCCACAGAGGAAGCCACCTATTCATTCTTTTAGGGACTTTCACCCACAGAGGAAGACACCTTTATCAGTAACTCATTCTTTTAGGGACTTGCACCCACGGAGGAAAGCCACCTTTCTAATCCTCTAGGGACTTACACCCACGGTGGAATACACCAATCTCAGTAACCATTCTTTTAGGGACTTGCACCCACGAAGGAAAGCCACCATTCTTATTCCTTTAGGGACTTGCACCCACGGTGGAATACACTAGTATACTCACATTCTATTTAGGGACTTGCACCCACGGTGGAATCACACCTGTAACCAGACCTTCCTTTAAGGACTTTCACCCACGGTGGAATACACCCATACCAAAACTTCCTTTAGGGATTTTCACCCACGATGGAATACACCTGTACAATGCATTGCCTTTAGGGACTTTCACCCACGGTGGAAGCTCACCTATCTAAGTTCTTACTTTTAGGGACTTTCACCCATGGTGGAAGCTCACCTATCCATAACCATTCACAACACAAATACAATCACATTATTGGATACTCACAGTATCCTCAAACAGTCATTCTCATACAAGTCAACATCATTGAATTCACACTTAAATTACACAGAAGTCAACCCAAGTCCAACCTAGGTCAACATCAGAAGCTAAAAACACTAATCACCTAATCTAGTCCTACATGACCCATTCTATCCATACTAATCTCATATTGAGGTCCTAAGACCACATCCAAAGTCTATAAGTTAATAACACTTCATATACTTTCATTCAATCCGGCAATTCCAAATTTTGGACCTTCGCCTACACTTTCTATGATTCGTGAAAATCTAGACCTTTTGCACACAAACCATCCATACAGACATGTGCACAACCCAATGGGCATCACCCTCACAAATTTTGAAGTCATTTGGACTTCGGTAGCTGCCGAGTGTCCAACCGAAGGTTTCAGTTGCACAGCTGCCGAAGTTCGGTAGCATGTCCCGAGAGCAAGTCATTTTCCTCAATTTCTGTAGCTACCGAGTGACCTACCGAAAGTCTCGGTAGCACTGCTAGTGAAGCTCGATAGCATGTCCTGAGAGCACACACTTTTCACTGATTTCGGTAACTAAATCGGTAGCTGCCGAGTGACCTACTGAACGTACAATTCAGGCAAAAATATGGGCTTTGACTAGGGCTTTGTACTACAATCATTCCTCTAGATTTCTAAGTTCTTAGCAATTCAAAAACAAGTCTCTAAAACCTATACATAGTTCTTAAGCAATCTATACACAAAACTTGTTTATTCTCAAGTATCTAACCAGTAATCAAATCATGGATTGTAAGTACATAAATATTATTCACAAGAACTCTTAAACACATGAAGAACACAGCATCATGAGTGAACATGAAGATCAAACAGCCTGATTTGTTCTTTCTAGATCATATAGATCTTAGATCTAATCATGCTCACATGCCAGAATACACAACCAACTATATCTATAGTATTGAGATAATACGTAAAATTAAATACCGTAAAAACATAGGAATCCCTATCTTGTTTGTGTAGAGTTGATCTAGGTCTATCACAGCAAAACGGATCACCCGGATCTTCTTTCTCTTCTTCTTCTTCTACCAAAACCAGATCTCTGCAAACTCTTTTCCCTTCTCTTCCTTGATCGTATGAGAAACACTTTCTCTCTCCTTAGAACATTACTTGCGTTAGTGGAAGAACTCCTTAACTCCCTCTCTCTAATTCAAATAAAATTGAAAAGTCTATAATACCCTTACCATGCCCATTGGGCTCATTCGGCCATCCCACTTTTGTCCAATTAATTGAGTTGTGTTGGATCCAAGCCCAATACACCTAATTCACAAAACAACACAATTAAGTCGTTAACTTGTCAAATTTACACAATAGGTCCAATCCAGGCCCCATATATATCAATTAAATCCTAAGGATTTAATTAGGATTAACTATCATTTAATAATTAAATTAAATGATAGGATC